>JAADJG010000398.1:0-127183 GCA_012932025.1 Fusarium austroafricanum | reverse complement strand
AACCATAGGTAGAGTCGCAGAATGCAAAAACGAGAAATAATAGTAATAGGAAAGATTACAAGGCTAGATTAGAAAGTCTAAAGTGAGAAAGATAACTTATTTAAGTAGAGTTGACGTTGCCAGGTGTAAGTTGTGTTACATCTCGATTTATCAAGGCATGGTATATACCACATGGGATAGAAATACAGCTAAGAGAAAGCCATATCATTGATTTGGCGTTGCTAGATTAGCGACTATGTAGTGATAGCCAGACACTCTAATTCATACCATAGATATCTGTATCTTTGGGATCATGGCCCGAGTTCTCTATTTTGTCATTTCGCTCTACTTCCGTAGATACGTTTATAGAAGCACAATTCCTAGGTATTATATAGCAATTGATCAAGCTACCAATTATTTGGTAAGAAGATCACGGAGTCTGCTATAGGAGCTACCTAGTTTTAGCTACATTTCTATTTCTAGATAACGCGACAATTGGCGTTGGCCATTAACGCGTCCGACCCGACGTCACCATCCAAGCGCGTCATGTCGCGCCGCCAACTCGGGCCCCACAGTCTCAGTCCGTAAAGAGAGGTTCAATTCTCACCTCATACAAATCATCCTGTCCATATCAACTTCGTTACCTTGTCCCCTCCTAAAAGTGTCCATAAGTCCCAGTAACCCGTCTTCATCTCAACCTTCACAACCAGAATGGCCCACAAACGCAAGCGATCCGTCTCTGAGTACTGCGCCTCTCCATCATCAGTCTCATCCTTCGACTCTCCTCCTCGCGTCAGCAACTCAATCACCAACCCTTTTGCCGTCATGGCAGCAGCTCCAATTCATCTCCATAGCCGGACAATGAAGCGATTCCGCGATAACCGACCTTCAGAAGAGATAATTCATCGTAAGTTTTGGTCTAAAGAACTGCCCATTGTATGCATATCCTAATTGAGTTTCAGAACGCACACTCAACATGCTATACTCTGCACAGAACCAGCATCAACATGCCGAATTTCCATCTGAACAAACACAAACAACACCTCAGCCTACTCAACCTGAATCAAACCAACAATCTCTTCATCGATTCTGGAATATCTCCTCGACCCCTTCAGCATCAACATCCAACCTTCATCAAGCACAGCTTGCCCCTTCCAACTGCGACGACTGCGGTGCTGGCCTGAGCGGTGGTGATGATGGAATGGACATCGACGGTCTCAGCAATGAGGATCACTCGTGTGGCGCCTGCGGAAAACACGTTTGCTTCAGCTGCTCAGTAAGCAACCTGGGTGAACAGCGACGATGTCTCCAATGCGCAGGCCGCAATGACCGGCCCGCTCCAGCAGCATGGAACGGGCTTACTGCATCAATCTTCTAATTGGATTTGGGTGGGAATTGGACAATCGGGAACAATTAGCGACACTTTGGTTTATCACAACGGCGTTGAAATCAGGAGGCATACACAACAGGGGGATACCATTTGCACCATTGCTTCGAACAGCATTTTGGTCAGGCATTGCGCAACAGATTACATAGTAAGTAGCACATCATTCTCGTGTAACGTATCACGACAATAAATATAAACATCACATAATCAACCATTCTGAAACCAGATCATTGAACAGAGTGAAGTCTCGTATTAAAATATGATTATTGCAGAAAAGAGGTCTATAAAAACAAACGCAACCTCACAAGTATCCATTCTAACCACGTCGGCGAGTGGTAGGGCTCTTCTTGGGAGTAGCCGTGGTGGAAGCAGAGGGACTGAGAGTGGAAGCAGGCTTGGCCGCGATGGGAGCAGCGTGGCGCTTGCCCTTGGCCTTCTCGGAGGGAGCGTTCCAGTAGAAGATCATCTGGAGAGCAAGGATGGCGTTGAGGGCGAAGCCGGAGACGAATCCGTAGAGGATGAGCTTGTCGTCGACCTCCTGAAGGGTTGTGAAGATTCGAGACAGGGAACCGGCAAGGTAGTTGAAGACCTAGAAACAGTTAGTTGATAATGATCGAATGGTCAAGAATCGGAGTTGACTTACAGCAAAAGCGCTGAGCTGACCAGTGCCACCCTGCTGGAAAATGGTGAGGATCTGGGGGAGCTTGCTGGCAACTCCCAGAGCACCAGCACCAGCCTGGAGGTAGCTCATGGTCTGCGCATCGACAATGTTCTCAGCAAACAGCAGAGCAACAGTGCCGGCAAGCGCAGCAACAAAGACAGCAGCCATACTAGCACGGCCGCTGTAGTTGAGCACAAGCACCGAAATAATAACGTTCTGTCCCATAATCAAGGCAGTTTCGCCATAGGTACTGAAAGGGTTGCCATTTCGGAAGTTGTAGGCGAGCGAGATGAGGTACGACGCCGTCTCGAGGAGGTAGGAGAGGAAGGATACGCCCTCAGCGGACTTGGAGTTGAGGAGCTTGATGATCTGGGGAACCTTGACGATGGAAGAGGCGGCGATGATGCCGATGCCGAGGGCCTTTGATACAGCGAACTTGATGCAGTCGACATCCTCGATGTTGACATCGAGGAGGAGGGATTTGTAGCAGGTCTCGCCGATGATGGAAACGCCCAGATCGCGAATGGGCGCGGGGAGGTTGTGCGTGATGGGGGTGATGGCTGATTTGAGGGCGTCCATGGTGATGGTCTGATCTTGCCAAGATTTGAGAAGTAGAAGAAGATAGGTAGTAAAAGAAGAGCCGACCAAAGCTCAGCGATTATACAAAGAATTACTGAGAAGGAAAGTAAAAGAAATGGACAAAGACGTACGTCACAAAGCTAGAATTGCTTGTCTCAACTTTCAAAAGAAGAGGCCAACAGTACGGGATGAAATTAGAGATGACCGTTGCCTTTCTAAGCCTAGTGGAGTAACCCTGGCTCTGCCCTACGGCTTTCCGAGTCAAAGTGGCTTACCCTGGAGCAGCGGGACTCAACGGCTTCTGTCACACTCTATACCCTGTCGGTCCTCGATTAAACAATGACATCAGTGCCCGATCATTTCGTATTCGTAAGATGCTTGCTCATTCTCACGTTGTGCTCAGTCAGTCAGTTGAGATCGTCTATCTCCGAACAACTGATTTCTCAGACCCAAAATCATGCCAAAGGAATATGTCAGAATATTCGAGATTATTCAGCGCAAAGCAGGTTTAAATAGGAATAAAATCCCACAGATCTCGGACTTGGCAGGTGGGGGTTCGTTCCGAGTGCTGAACAACCGCCGCTTGAGGCTGAGCTTATTGTACTTTTGTGTCGCAAGAGGTAACCAACCAGGTCAAATCTGCTATTTTCGTGCTTTCGGGTTGGGCTTAGATTACACAGCCGTGGCTCATTTCGAAAAATTAAAGAAGAATCCACACTTCTTCTTCTACTTTGTACTATAGTGCTTCCGTGGGAGGGATCACCCGGGACGGATTGGCACCTACGGCGAGGACGCACGTGTCAGGCCACGAGGGGCCGGCAGTGAAAAGTGAGGCAGAAGCCGAGCTTTGCTGTGCGGTGTGGTTCTGTGCTGTGATGTATATCCTGTCAGGTTGTTTGTGTTACATTGTGTTGTGTTGTGTTGTGTTGTGTTTCTCCGATGTACGCTGTTGTAGATTTCGAATTGCAGATAGACTGTATGTAACGCATAAGATAGTTGTAAACACCGCATGTAAACGAGGGAAGATAACAAAGGCAGGCAGTGTGACCTCACAGCAACAAAGAGATTGATGAATCAAAAAGATCAACACGGCAATGGCCCAGATGATAAAGGAGTCAGCTGCTCTTACTAAGGCGTTGTATTGATTGTATGTACTGTACTGTACTTACTCTATCTACTAACCGAAGCGAATTGTCAGCCACATCACCCTCACCCGCAGTTTCCCAGGCATATCCATGTCTATGTAAGAGGCCAGGCCATGGCACCAATCTTGGTCACTTTCACAACGTCTTTTTTCTCTCTTCTCTTCCCTTCTCTTTGTGCCTTGTTTGCCATGCCATGTTCTCGTGCTCGTGCTTTTCTCCCTTAGTTAATAATCCTCGCCTTTCTGCCCACTTCTTCGCCAAGTCCACCCCGGTCTCCCTGCCTGAACTGGCCCAGCATTGCCCTGCCTTAGTTTAGGTTGTCATTGCCATTCTCATCAGCTGGGCTCCATTTCATATAAGGTATTGGATCCCAACCTGAGCCAAAACCTGACGGGCTGTGTTTGTGTTTGGTTTGCGCATCCGCAATTTGTTGCGACTTTTAACATCGCCTTTGTTTTGCTTCTTTTATTCTCTGTCAAGGACAGGTCTATCGAATGCGCCATCGCCCTCGTCTACGGCATCGTTACCACTCCCCGATCATCGATATCAACATCGATAACGATCCGCTGACCGCCACCCACGTTTCACTTCCCCACGATCTGCCCTGGATGTGAACGCGCTATCGTCGTGATACCTCCCACAACTACCTCCCTCTTCACCTTCAACTTTATCCTCACCCGTCGCCTTCTACTCTCCAACCATGGCGGCCCCTCCAAAAACAGATGCCCCGCCTGGCGCAACTTCATCCACCCCGCCGCCGCCGCCCATTGAGTATTCATACATGTATGAGAAGGACAAGAGCCCGTCAAAGCTGCTAGATGCTCTATTACGAGCTATTAGTCGTCATATTGTATGCGCGCACCTTTTCCCTTGGTCTCTTTGTTTAAAAAGAGTCAATATTCCAATAATCGCATACTGACCACCCTACGTCATAATAGATCCTCGAGATTGGCGATAAAACCGTTTGTTACCTCACGCCCGAAAAGTTAGCCGCCTTTTACAAGGCCGTCGGAGGCGACTATGACTGTAAGTAGCACATATAATGGCAGTGAGATATTTTCTGACTGTGTGCAGCTTTATTTGAGATGCCCCACGAGTCCATCTCATACATCTGGCAAGTCACTGGATGTCAACACACACTACAACCTACAGACGACGATTTCGCACCGCCTTCGATACCAGCCCTCACCGCACGGGGCTTCTCACGATGGGAATCTCTAGAGATTCTCCTTGGGCCTGAGGAGCACGTTCCTTTTTTACAGTTCGCCGTCAAGAACTGGCAGCTAAAACATCCCGAGACCGGCCAAGATTTTCCTCCCGATCTACCACCAACCGTATTCCCAACAGAAGCCGACGCTGAGGTGGATCGCTGGCATAAATCGTGCGCCGAGAAACTAAGAAAAGAAGCAAATGCTCGAGAAAGGGAGGCATACAGAGAAGCTGCTCGAGAACCAACAGGCCCCGGTGAACCTCCAGAGGGAGCAGAGCCTAAGTTTGCATACTCTCACGTACGAGGCAGTGCTTTTGCTGGAACCCGAGGACCCAGGCCAGACAGACCGTTGTACAATCATGTGCCGGGCAGACATGCAGGTAGCCGACCAACCAGACCCTCACCTGAGAGGTACAACAGCCGTGCCGCCGAGGAACATGCCCGACGACGAAGCTTCTCCGACTACAACCAACAGCCATCTCCAGATGTGCCACCGCATGCACCGCATGCACCCTCGGGGTCTTATCTAGACCCTAATACGAAGCGGCCCGCACCGCCTCGTCGACACAGTCAGCCCAGGCACTACTCTTCAGATTCGAGTGACGATGAGCCGGCTCCTCCTCGTGCAAAGAGAAGACCTGAAGCAAGCCCCCCTTCGCCGGGGACTCGTCGATATTCACCTACCAACGAGCGTCCACCACCTGTTGCTAGTAACCCACCGCCAACGTCGTTCCGCCCTCATCGCGCCGATGGAAGAGCATCTGACGATAATACCCGTCGAAGGTCAACACATAGTCCCAGTCTGCGAGAGAAGCTATCCGAAAAGGTCTCAAATATTCTCCCCAATGGACTGGGCAGTGCTCCAGACCGAAATAGAAACTCGCCCCGGAATCAATCCTACCACACAGACTCTTCACGTGGACGTCGAAGTCGAGACCGAATTCCCCCATCTCGCCTTAGCAGAAGCTACTCAGACATCTCAGGAGCTTCATCGGAAGCTGAATCCAGTGACGAAGATTTCCACCGAAACAGAAAACTGCGCGAGGAGCGAGATAGAGAACGGGAACGTGACCGTGAACGAGAGCGAGCTCGCGACAGGGGTCGACAGCGGGAACTTGACCGAGAAAGAGAGGAAGAAAGACGTGATCGGTACCTGCGCCGACCAGATATGGAGCGACGGACCAGCAGCCACGCAGATGCGGAGAGAAGACGCGATTATCCCGGATGGGATCCGCGATCTGAGAGGAAGAGATGGGATAAGCGCATGGCGCCTGAGGAGCGGGGGACAAGTCCCCTTGGGGTTTCAGGGAGACGGTATGCTGAGCCGGCGTATCCCTAAGCTGGGGTATGGTTTTAATGCCATAGACGGTACCTACGTCAGTTGTTATTGAGCACTGGAGAGCGATATAATAAGCATTTTGAATACATTTTCATGTTCGGCTTATCGGGATATACGGATTTGCGGAATATGGAGTCTCTGGATAGACTGAGGGAGATAATGTGTCATGTATACATATACTCAAGGTTGAGTATTTCTTATCATTTACTCTGGCCAGTTACAATTCGATGGCAACAAGAATACATTATAACTGCAACAGCTTTCATTCAGATTGTCTTTAGTATCTTCATCGTCCTTGGAAGCAGATTCATAACAAACAGCTAGAATCTTGCCAGCTTCATCCACTACGGAGTACCAACCCCACGATTACGCCATTGCCCCATTAAAGTGCCGCGATCACGGTAACTAAGCCGGTCCAGAGCGGGCTTCTTCCGGGGTTTTAGCTACAAGGGTACAAGACTCTGACTGTGAGAGTCTGGCCCCTCATCTCACTCAACCAAAAACAAAACCCCTCTCACTAGGCGAGCCAACGAGGAATCTCGAATTACCTTCAGGGGCCCCGTGGAAGGCCAAGAGCTTCTTCAACAAAATGAATGTCGATGTTAGCGGGCCGAGATGGAGCCTCAACTTTTCATTTCATAGCTTTATATTAAGCGATGCTGAGAAGAGAGATGAGAGCATGGTTTATATCCTGGTATTTATGATCTACGCTCAACAGCCACTTCTGTTGAGTTACAGCACATTGTACAATCTAATCCATCTGCACTCTTCCCGCCCCTCCCTTCCCCGTCTTGGAGATCATCACTAGGTCCCCGGTAGATCTCGGTAGACGCGGTTTAGGACGGATTATAATGGTAATATGAGAGCTTGAAAGCTTCCCGAAAGCCGAGACTACGGGGCATATATCCCTAAGACTTGAGAGCTATGACATGGATGTTTCGAAGTAGGTAATTGTCTCTGTTTAGTACCGGAGACTGACCGAGGCCGGAACTTGAAGACGTGGGGCATGGATGGATGAGGCGTAGCTATAGCTCACCAACAAGAGCACATAGAGTTTTGAGCTCTCTCGTTTATGGTGTTGTAGCTGCTGTGCATATCTTGTCTTGGTTTAGTGCATCTGGCTGCTGCAGCTCACTCACACGCACAGCTAATGACCCTCTCCTCATCTCGACTTCAGCCAATTCACTCATCTTCTTTCATCTCGCATTCTCTCCTTTCATTCCTTTTATTCTTAACTCTCTCATCATGAGGCCCGGTGCATCTCTCCGCCTAAGGGCTCTTCGACAGGTTACACCTAGTAACCGACTGTCTCTCCCCGCTTCAGCGAGATGGCAGCATTCCCGGGCCATGTCAACAGTCGTTGACTTTCATCCTACACCATCACAGCCACCGCCTCCCCCGGCTGGAGAAAATGAAGCGGTTGAGAAGCAGCGGGCTGAGAAGAAGAAGCAGATTCTGAGGGAGGCTGTTACATCGACTCAGGTTCGACATGACTGGACCAAGGAGCAGATTGCGGCCATTTACTACCAACCTGTCCTTGAACTGGCATACCAAGCTGTAAGTGATCAATTGTGTCCTTCTTGATTGTGACTGTAATACTCGCCGTTGTTGCTCAATATGGGAGACTGGAATAGATGTTTCCCTCGGTTGATGGAGGACCATATCTCACAGAACAAACCAACACCATAACTAACACAATATTCAATTAGAGCACCGTACACCGTCGATGGCACAACCCCGCCGAAGTGCAACTTTGCACTTTGATGAACATCAAGACAGGCGGTTGCACCGAAGACTGCTCTTACTGTGCCCAATCCACCCGTTACCAAAAGGGCACAAACGTCCCCGCCAAGAGAGTCGAGAGTGTCGAGAGCGTTCTAGCAGCTGCGCGAACAGCCAAGGAGAAGGGAAGCACTAGGTTCTGCATGGGTGCTGCGTGGAGAGATATGCGCGGTCGCAAGAACAGCTTGAAGAACATCAAGGAAATGGTCGAGGGTGTTAAGGGCATGGGTATGGAGGTCTGCGTGACGCTGGGCATGATCGATGCCGAGCAGGCAAAGGAACTCAAGGCCGCGGGTCTCACGGCGTATAACCACAACGTCGACACTAGTCGCGAGTTCTACCCTTCTGTTATCACGACGCGCAGCTACGACGAGCGACTACAGACGCTGAGCCACGTGCGCGACGCTGGTATTAAGGTGTGCTCAGGTGGAATTCTCGGTCTTGGCGAGAGCAGTGAAGATCGTGTTGGTCTTCTTCACACAGTCTCGACACTTCCCAGCCACCCAGAGAGCTTCCCCGTCAACGCCCTTGTTCCCATCAAGGGCACGCCGCTGGGTGATCGACCGATGGTAGAGTTCACGAGCATGTTGCGAACTATCGCCACAGCGCGCATCATCATGCCCTCGACTATCATTCGCATTGCGGCGGGTCGCAAGACCATGTCGGAGGAGAAGCAGGCTTTGTGCTTTATGGCTGGTGCCAATGCTATCTTTACAGGCGAGAAGATGCTCACGACAGAGTGCAATGGCTGGGATGAGGATGCCGCGATGTTTGGACGATGGGGTCTTGAGCCTATGAAGAGCTTTGACAAGTCTCCTCAGCCCGCTCCTGAAGTGAGGGTTCTGTAGATCGGTCAGAATTGAATTGTCCATATGAATCAATCGAAGCTTCACCATCCACCCCTTCACTAAGTCAGGAACTTATCATCCGGCCCCGCCCCGGAGACCGGCAGGGTCCCGGGTGGTCATGAGCAAGCAGACAAAAAAGCAAGGTTCCATGATAACCGAGGGAGCGGATAAAGTGCAAGCGATACAATATCACGTTAGCAGAGGCGCATGAGATGGAGATAACGAGGAGAATGAAGAGATGTTGTGGAGCTGGAGAGGATTATTCACTGCGCGTGACTCGCGGAGTTCTGGGTTTGTTGGGCCAATCTCGTGACGGCCTACCACGAGAGCACCGATCTCTTAGTGTTAATGATCAGTTTTACAGGAGATTTTGAGTTTAGGATTTGTATATGGATTTTGAGAGTGTGATTTGTAAAGCAGCATATGGTGCTCATGCTGGCAATTAGAAATAGCGATTACTACGTAGTAGTATATATGCAATGCAGGTGACAACGTGGTGAACTGTTGGTCATGAGTACTTTTAGTTGAGCATAAAAGCCGACGGAGATATTATTTTACTATTTCGAAGCACGTCGTGTGTGATGAATCTCACAGCGAGCGTGTCAGGTAGATAAAAAAGATATATCCCTCAAAGAGAATACTGCATGGATAAATAGCTGCCTTCCATATTTTGATGACGTTTCTGCTTGAATGCCAGCCATGTTATTTGTCCAAGCGTTGAAACGAACAGGTTACACGCACGTTCATGAACAAGGTACTCAATGGCCAACGCACAACCAAGTGGCAGACCTAAGATCCAACAGGCATACCTATGCATATATCCTTTCTTAAGTGATCTAAACAAACAACGAGCCTGGCTCTCATAGGCCCTCTGCGTAGCAATAGAGAATAGTAATTCATTGTCAGCACCTGATCTTAGACCGCTTACATCCGTTGGCACACCCTCCCGTGTTGCAGTTGAGCTTTAAACCAGGCGCATTAGGTCCCGGCCTCAGAATGAACCGGAGCCTATCAAATGGCTCTGCCATGACCTGTAGCCTCCCGATGGGGGATGTTATTGGCACCGCCCAAGCCTGCTGCTGGTCCCTGTGGTCCCTGGCCTGGCCTACCTAAGCCTAGCCTGGGCCTGGCACAGATTTAGGGCCCACCCTCCTCCATCTTTTCTTTTTCTTTCACTCCCAGCGAGCGTCTTTGATTTTCCATGCGCCGCCCCTCCTTCCCTTAGGTTCCCTTCCCTGCCCTGCCTGTTCCCGACGGCTGGGCGCAATGCATACCATCCATCCATAGGTACTAGGTAGCCATAGGGACCTGACCATCCAATCCAATATTAACTCTCGTTTCCCTCCCTTGTCTCACCAATAACTCTCACCTCTTTTCTTCTTCTGGTAGAGTATCACGCTTAGATCACTTCCGTTGAGAGTCTTCTAAACAGCTGCACTCCCTCGCGTGTATACCCTTTCTTGTTAAGTGATACTGTCACAAAGACTTCTCGGCTTCGCCATCCCCTGCCTGATTTCACCCCGCCGAGAACGCCCGAACAAACAAATAATTCCACGGCCCAGCCTTGGATTGAAAACTTGACTTGGACTTCTCAACTCTTCTGGTTACCCACGTGTCCTTACTGTGAGAACTACGCTTCCCACGGTTGCCTTGGATCAAGTCCTATCGACAACTCACTCCAACCACCGATTACGTGACCGACTGGATTTCTTCTAGTAGCTTCTTCGAGCGAAATAACCATACGACAACAAAACTTGGGCTCTTGCACAAACCCCCAACGTCTTACACATCCGACATCGGCCTCATTCTATCACCATTATCATGAAGGGTCGTCCTGTTGATCAGCTCGTTTACGAGTGCATGTTTCCTCGTCCCAAGAGCAATGATCCTCAAAACTTCCACGCTCTGCTCCAGCGCAACCTGATCCCAGAGGTTCGCCAGGAAACCCACGCTTTTTACGGCCACCTGGAGACCCAGGAAGCCAAATACCCTGGCCTGGACTACACTCATCACACTCATCGTATTCGCCTCTCTCGCTGGCCCTGGCACCGACGCCTGTTCCGCGCCTTTGACAACCTCCAACTCACCGGTGCCGAAATCGCGGGTTTGACCAAGTGGGAAGGAACAAAATGGGCCAAGGAAAAGTACGAGAAGGAGCAGGGATATCTTATTCATGACACTACCGCCGACGGCTTCCCCGACTGGACCGAAATCGAACACCTGCCTCGCGCGTCCCGAGGCCATTCCGCTGAGGTGGAATATGTTGGACTTGACGATTTGGACGACATGGAAGTCGAAAGCGAGGATGAGCTGGATAGCGTGGGTGTTGAATTGAACGAGCGTCTCAGAGATGGAGTTGCAAGACGCGAGGCCGGCGACACTTCAGCTGTCCTTGACGAGGAATGGGAGCAGTGGCTCAAGAACGCTATTGAATCGGGCGAGATCAACTTTTTGAATGAGCAGGTCTTCCACGATAGCGACACCATCCCCGCTGCGCTCTTCCCCCCAGGTTTGCTCAGCACGGCTCGGGCTGGCCAATGGCATGAGATTCCCGAATCTCTTCACCGCATCCTCCGCCGTACTCTCCAATCCGAAGACCCTAACCGTCCCCAACAAACACAGACACAGACACAGACAT
The DNA here is from genome assembly GCA_012932025.1 of Fusarium austroafricanum. NCBI lineage: Eukaryota > Fungi > Ascomycota > Sordariomycetes > Hypocreales > Nectriaceae > Fusarium > Fusarium austroafricanum. Next base: position 115,615 of record JAADJG010000398.1, on the reverse strand, counting down.
CGAGCATACGTTCTCAAGCCCCTCCGGCCTCCCTGCGCCACCACTACATGGACAACCGCCAGTGGCGTGCCCCATGGACCCGCCGCACGTTCTCAGATCTCCGTCTGCCGGTGGGCGACTCCAACTCAGGACGACCAGAAACGTCTAATGCTTGAATGTTAAGCTGAGACAAAAAAACGAATGAAAAAAAAAATTTGAGACAAAGAAAAGCACTTGTTCTTCACGAAATTATACCCCCTCGGCTTCACCTCTTTTTCATGGAGTAGCCTTTTTACCCGACACAACCCTCAGACGTCCAGCCTTTTCCTCCCGTTGCGACGGAGCACGGAACCCGCAGCCTCAAATGCAAGCATGACCAATGCTTCATCGCTGTTTCTCAGCAGGCATTTAGGTTCGGCGACGAGCAACCATACGAGCATACAACACATCACTTTTGCATTTCCTTTGTTTGACCATCCACATGATGGATAACGGCGTCCGGTGATTGGGTTTCACGAAACAGTAAACGAGCGGGAATATCTGGACGTTTTCTTGGGAATTGAATATCATGGTATAGTTGATAGAATGGTAGCACCTTGTGTAAGTCGGTCGAAATCCGATTGACGCGCAAGAACAGATGGGTTTGCTTATGGTTCCCTTGGCCTCGGTGCTTGTGCTGGTCACATTTGAATCATACAGGCTTGTTGATAGATAGCCAGCAACTGATACCTCTTATAAAATATTTGATATAAATGTTCCCTGCCAATGTGACTGGGATTGAGAGCGGTCTGATCTGCCTAACAGCAAGAAGCCGATACTGGAACTGCAATCATATTGATGCCCAAAACACCACTTAACCTAGAAGGAGCTTCTTCTCCGGTGAGGCGCTGTAATCTGCATACATTCCTCCAGAGCATAACCCGGGCTCAGAAAAAAGCTGAACGAATCATCTAAACAGGCTCATCTTCAGAAGAAATTAAACATGTCACTCGACTCCAAGACCTCCTTGGCGTCGGTATCACGGCCCCACTTGCGGCTTATGATCATGTGACATCCCGCAAAGCGGGACTCCACGACACCAATTGATAGCAATTGTGTGAATAACCTCACCTTTTGAGTTTGAGAAGACATAAAAAGAAAAACTCTAATTGTGGGATTGTTAAGAACGGCAAAAGAAAGGGCCTGACCGGGGATTGAACCCGGGACCTCTCGCAAACTAAAGTCCTCTTGTGAGAACTGAGATGTCAATCCCGAAGCAAGAATCATACCGCTAGACCATCAGGCCGGACACTAGATCCTAGTTATTTGTTGATGTCGAGTCTCGAAATTTAATTTATAAATGCTATTGAGCTTGACGACGAGACTTGGCATGTTTGGAAAATCACCCGAGAACAAGCAAAATAAAAGACGACCAAACTAGTGATCTAACTTGGTGATACTCTGTCCAGTATTGGTACGGTATAATGTAACTACTAGACGATTGGTTCATGGCCGAGGTTGCTGGTAATACCACCAAGAACATCACACTCATGATGCTCAAAGTATAATACAAGCCAACAATCACAATGATCGTTCTGCCATTTGTCCATTTCAAGTACTAGGTTTGTTGGCCATACAACCAGTGCTAAGTGTTGATGCTGTGGCCTCTAGTCGAAATGCTATTCCGTTACTCAGTATTAGGTATCTATTTTTCATTCAAACCGTGCCGTCATGGTTCACTTAGACTTTACTGATCTCGGTTTGTTGGAATCGTTGAGGATGTCCAGGCGGTTATCATCACATCTCCTAGTGTGGGGAACTTAACGTTAAACATGGTATTCATCATATTGCTATTGCTATTGCTATCTACTTCCAAAACGCCTCGCTGAATGTCATCCCCTTACCTGTATACCCACCCAGGTTATTGCCCACAAAGGAATAGAAAAAACCAGTAAACAACTACTCTGCCGTGCTCCCCGATGATGTTCGAAGCGTTATGCGGATGCGATTCCCCGGTTTTGGTTTGTTAACTGGATGAGCGCTCTATTTCTCAGGCTCCAGGTGAGACCACTCGGGAATCGCTTTGATCTGTGCCCACATAAACTTTTCGAGTTTGTTGGCCGACTTTGCATAAGGAGTACTCTCGTTATTGTACTTTCGACAGTTGTCGAAAACCAATTTGGCGTCCTTGATAAAATCCTCCGGTGTGAGATACTGGTCGGCTTCCAATTTGCTCTCCATCGTGCTAAGATCCATGGGCTCCTTGATAACCTCGTAGTAATCTGCAACATCGTCCCTATTGACAGGTACCAAGAACGGCCAAGCTGAGTTGTGGTTCTGAAGGTCGTTCAGTAGGTGCAAAAGCTGGTTGTAGTTGGGTCCGTGACGAGGTTGACGGGCAAGTTCGTCCATGTCGGGAGACCATCCCGAGGCCCGGATGGCAGGAATATCGAGAGGGTTGATCTCAGTAATTCCGCTCTTCCACTCCTTCGGTGGAGAATGGATGTTGTGCGACTTGGAATATGCGCGGATCTTGGCTTGAACGCATTCTTTCTGCTTAAGGAGCATGCGACCCATTTCGAGATATCGGATTCGTGGCAGCATTGAACACTGCATAATCGTACCACCTTCATAATCCTTGATATAACCCATCCATACTTTCTTATCGAGGGTGATTTCCTTGGTAAAGCCTTGTTTTTTGAAGTAGCCAATGGCATAGTTATCGGCGTATGTCAGGAAATGCATCACGTCGCTTGTCGCCTTCACATAATCCTTCAAATGCGACATAAGATGGGCACCGTATCCCTTGACTTGCTGGTCAGAACTAATGGCACAGAAAACAATCTCGGCGAAACGGCGGCCTTTAAATGGGCGATATGTGATTCCTCCAACAACTTCGAGGGGCTTCTTGACAATGGCGATGGACAAGTGGGTTCGGTCGTAAACAAGTCGCGCAATATAATCCTTAGGCATTTTGGGGAGTTGTTTCTGGAAGATGCACTTGAGGCCGGTTAAGATGATGAGCGACTCGCGCTCGTTGTCGTTGTTGACTACTCGGAATTCGATCTCGCCATTGCGCTCTTCGATAACAGCGGGCTGCAGAAACAATGATGAGTATACAGGCGTGAATTTGTATGAAGAAACCTACCTTTTCGGGGAAAGGAATTCGCTTGATCTCCGGTTTCTTCTCCGGGGGCTCGGCGGAGTCGTCTTGCTTGATGCGCTTCGACGGGGTAGGAGACGATGGTTCCTCCTCGGCTTTGCGCTTGCCGTCTAGTTGACCGTTTGTGAGTAACTAAGTCTTTGTCGCGATCGCGTGTTATATGAGACTCACTCTCTTCTGACATGATTGCAGCGGTATAACCGCAAGCTGTTGAGGTTCAAGGTTAGGTATTTAGGGAGTGAAGTAAGGATATGATAGGATACAGCATCATGACAGCGGAGTTGAGGCGCGTCGAGAATATCCGTGCGCTGCTTATGTCATTCCCTCCAGCTTTAGGCAAGCGACAGGGGCCCACGCACACTAAACCCTATTCGTGTATCGGCCACGATGCGCATCGTAAGCTCATGGAAGCTTCCCCAGAGCATCTCCTTACAACAGCAGCTCCCCAGATCAACAACTCACCTGCAATCCTTTACCGCGACACGCCAATTTTTTTCGCGATACCAGAGTTTTACGCCCTCTCAAGCTGCAATCCAACTCTCTTCACAACCTAGCCTATGGATTCTTCGTTGCCTGAGGTCTGGCAAGCTGCTGCTGGCAGTCCCTTCTTCCCGTCTGTGAGCAAAGGAAGCCAGTTCTGGGTCGCCTTTTTCTTGCTACTTCTTGGATTCTCCCTCACCGGAGTTTTTGCTCTCAGTATGCATCATAAATCCGTATCTTACTTGTTCCTGCTGACTTATTCCAGACCGCTCAATCGTCAGCGTTCCCGTACTGGGCATCCCGGCATCCATTGCTATTGCGTACGTCTTTCATCAACCATCGGTCATCACCCCAATCGCTTACCTTGTATAGCTTCGGAGTTGTCTACATGTTCTGTGCGGTCGGAGTCTACGTCTAAGATACCCAAAAAGTCCTCGTTCGGTCGGTCGGTTTCGTGTAAAATAGTTGGAGCAATCAAAAGAAGACGCTACTAAGTGCGCCTATTGCTTTTCTGCCAGTTTTTGTACTTTTTATCCACACACTTTCCTCAATCTATCACAGTCACAACTTCGAAATGGCTCCAGACGCCCCGCCAATTTTCCGCGCGGTTTCGACTTCGACAAGGCCACTGTATCAACTTCTCAGGTGTATCAACTTCGCACCCAGAGTTCATGTTCAAATTACAGAGGAAGGTGTTCGTTTCGCCGCTGACCACGCGCGGGTGATGCAAGGTCGGTTCATCAGCTATCGTTAGGATAGACCAAAACTGACAACCACCAGGAGTTGCATTTCTTGACAAAGCTCTGTTTTCGTCGTATACGGTCAATCTTCCTGCTCCGGATGGCGATAATCCGCCTGAGCTTCCTAATTTCCAACTTTCCTTAACTTCTGTCCTGGAAGTGCTCCAAATTTTTGGAGCTGTAGACGTGGCCACTCGGGCTCAAAAGGCCGACCAGGATCCTTATCGCAGCAACCTTCGGAACTATCGACCTGATGCTTTTAGCAACCAAACTCTTGGTATTTCTGGTACCTGCACTCTTCTGTACGGCCAAGAGGGGGACGCATTCAAGATCACCATCGAAGAGTCTGGCGTAAAGACGACAGCATCTTTGACGACTTACCTACCGGAAATACCTGATGACATCCCGTTCAACCGCAATGATCTCTCTTTCAAAATTATTATGCAATCTCGAACACTACTCGACTCTCTTGCGGAGATTTCCCCAACAGCTCCAACAAAGTTAACGCTCACGGCCCTTAAAACCTCACCATATCTATCTCTCGCCGGTGTGGGGGATCTTGGAAGCTCAGGAGTGGATTTTGCGAGGGGAAGAGACCTTCTTGAAACCTTCAGCATCCAAGAACGCTGGTCACAGACTTACAAGTTTGACTTTATCAAAAATTCGACAGAAGCGATGCGAATCGCCACCAAGGTCAGTTTACGAGGGGATGGGCAAGGCGTGCTTAGTCTGCAGTTCATGGTAGATATAGAGGGTGGCAAGCGAAGTTTTTTGGACTTTCGGTTCGTGCCATTCATACAGCACGATGAAGATGAGGATGACGCAGAGGTGGCCGATGAAGCTGACTAGATACACTGGACTGGGAATGTTCTCAATACAAGGACGATAATACAAAAGACATTGACTCTCACCCAACCTCCCGTGTCTCACATACCTTTTTTAAAATCGCTCGTTCCGTCTCGCCACTGGTTTCGCGGTGAAACCAGGCTGGAGATTCTCTTGGTCTGGCCTCCCTGGATCTACCGACGGAATGCAGTATAAGGCAATCTGGAACACACCCTGCATCGAAGCTATCGTGACCGGAATGATGGAGCCGGCCTCCTCTGGCATCACTACATGTCTTGCAGAATCCAACCCTGAAATTCCATATTGAAAAGGGGCCACCTTCCACTTGCCAACCTCTGCTCTCCTTCTCTTACACGTTATACATTTGTCTGATTATCTACCCATACCGTCTGCTGAGCAGAGGGACAGTTTTCTTCTTTCATCACTATGAATCAACACCACGAGATCAAGATTGTCATGTCCTCACGACCATGCACGACAAGCACCGCCGCCACGAAAAACAACAGAAAAGCCGCCTGGCACGGTTGCCTGTTTAACCATTTTAAATTATGTACAGCTCCAATGTTTGGAAACAAACCTAAACCTACATATGCTGAGCTGGACGAGGACTTTGAGCCGTTGCTCGATGAGAAGAGTGCACCCAGGCGCACGTATGAAGTGCCGTCATTTATGCGCATAGCCACACCACGAACGATCAAAAGATACACACGTCTGCCTAGAGGATAGAGTGGACGACCAGAATAATCCATCATCACGAAGACTGGAGTCGGGTGGTACGAGCATAACGAATCAACATATGGGAAGAAGGATTTGGACATGATGGAGAACTTATGGAACACGGCGGGCCGGTTAAATTCTGAAAGAGGTCTTAGGAGTAAGAGGGTATAAATCGAGTTCTGGACGAGTACACGAAAAAGGAGTTTGACGATTTGAAGAGATCTTGGTTGGTATATTGATGGCATGATTGGATTTTACGCACAATCTTTCGATCCGCAGCGTTTCCTCATATAGCTTAAATTGTAGATCCCTATTTTGCAGCGTTGACTCTGTGTGCTTTGCATCTCCTTGGAATAGTGATGCATTCGGCGGAGCACTGTTTCAGGTGGTAAAAGCCACTTTGTTCAAATGCCTGACCTTGATTAGATTTCTACATACGAGAAAAGACGCATATCGATCCTCTCAATATAATACACTGTGTTCCTGTTTGTGAGTGTTCGGGGTCCAAGGAGTAGCATCCTGGAATAATGCCTTGGCAGCGAGGCCACGTGTGGTTGAGAGATAGAATAGAAATCACCGAAACATGGATGATAGTTGGAGAGAGTTTAATGAGTTCCGTTGAAGAATATAAACGGATACTGTCGCAGGGATCAACCTCGGACATTTTGGGGGCGGTTGGTCTCTGCTCAGGCCTCCTCTGATATAAATATCAGAAAGGCAAATAAACCTCATGAACATATGCATATCACTAGCTATTTGATTGCTGTAACCCCAAGACTTCAGTCATAAGTTCAATGACAAGACTTGCAATATTCAACATTAATGCTACCACTTGAGGCTCACAACATAGCCTTAAGATAGATACTTAGGTAGGTGCCTAGGCCTAGGGTACCTGGCGAAGTGCCTGAGATAGGAACTGCCGAGTCCAAGAGTGGCAGGTGCACCAGGAACGACCATCCATCACTGGCGGATTGAATCCTCCCGCCCGAAGAACCCACCGAATGAATACAACATCCACCACTTCAGCTGCACTGCGCCTCGTTCTAGTCGCCGGACGTTGATCAACAAATTATCAACATCAATGAGATTCAAGGTCTTGCCCATTGCATCCTCACCGCTGTCATGACGCAGTGCATTCAATCTGATACGATAACATAATCCTTCTGATGCAAGAAGCCGTCTGTGGTTCACCGCTCGGAATTGGAATTCAAGAAACAATAAACTATCGATCGGATCTACTGCTATTGTCAGTGCAGGCGGGAGAGTTTCCTTCCCGTTCTCCACTCCTTGATTAGCGACAGGGCCTGTAGATCAGCCGCTCCTCGCCAAAACATTCATTCGATTCGATGCAAGCTCACAAGACTCATCAATTCACCGTCTACGTCAGGGCTCTCTCTTCAGCTCAGCACTGCAGTCTGCCGGGCTCTGGTGGTTACAATGCATGCGCAGACTGACAGTAGATCGTTTCTTTGACTGTGCCATCCCGCTCCGCCCGATACCCAGCTGCAATGCTACCAGGCTGTCATGGCCCCCGACTTGTCTCTGACGTTAGGACAACCTTATCCAGACGGGTACCAGCTTTGATGCGTTGTACAGGCTTCTTCCTTGAGATTTTACTCAGCGTCTAGGGCTCGAATGAGCCAACCGATAGTTATTGGGTGGTTGAGGAGTTGTCGCACAAGCTGGATACGATGACCGGGCCTCGACATTCGAGGCAAGACATCCTGTTTCTTGCTTCTCGCTGGCCTGAACAGACAGCCCCGAATAGCATCAGCCACGACCAACAAACAACCAATCAGTTCAACAAGAAATCATAGACATATTGCCTGCATTACCAGGAGTTTGCTTGCTTGCATCTGGGGGCCATTGCTACTCCACAACACCATGATTGAAGATAGGCTTCCTGGTCCAAGAAGGATCACACGAGAATACCAGGAACCCCTTCCCTGAGTGCGTCGCACCGTATGCATCTTCAAGTATTTATCTCTTGACAAATCCTATGATAATCTGACTGTTGGATTGCTTGCAGGCCAAAATCGCTACTGATTTCCGCATTCGGGTCAGTTGAACTCTAGAGCTGTCTAAAGCAGCCTCGAATGCGGCGACACAGAATGGCATCACACCCACACCTTTAGCCCATACATATACTTGACAGCATTTTCTCGATAAACTCTCTTTTCAACGGATATCTTTCATTTCTTCCTCCCTTTTTACTTCAAAGTTATGTGAAACGTTTTCTCGAATTCTTCTCGTTCCATCATCTGCCTTGCTTGGGTAAGCCAAAATGCCAGGCTTGATACGGCGACTTATAACTCCTCAACGGTCGCAACCCAGTATCAGAGACCGGGATCGTAGTCGCGATCACCATGGAGATCTCACTGATTCATGCGAGGAGTTGAGTTCTTGCTGCACCAAGAAGCAGTCTTCACAAAGAAAGACCAACAGTATCAAGTCGCGTTTACCTATTCCAAAGAAAGTCGCAACGCCTGTTACTATTCAAAGGGTGCCTGACGTCCATCGTGTCGCTAATGCAGTCCCCCCTCTACCAACTCCTCGCCTACGACCTCCATCAATCAGCTCTTCACGCTGTGAGGGGCGAAATGCTGCTCTTGAGGCTCTCACAAGTAATGATCCCACCAACAAAAGACCTGCACCTGTTCTTTGTCCTGTTGAGCACGGACAAGCCCACCCACATTCCTCCTCCCATCACTCTCATTCCTCCCAATCATCTCAGTACCTGCGCCCCCCGCGCTCCAGGAATGGTCCTCTTGGCCCTGTCCATGTCAATGATTATATCACACACCCTGAGAGAATCTCGCCCGAGGCGTCGATTCTTTCTTTGTCGGACCATGGCGCTGATGGGTACGAGGTCGAACCAACCAGCTGGCAGCCAGCCCAGCCCGTGTACGACGGTGAAAGCCTTGGCTCGTCATCAGACAGCGTTGACCGTCTATTTCGCGAGACTGATGAAGCATTCAAAGCTCTTGGATCTGCACTTAGAGAAACTCAACGTGCATCACAAGTTTCAGTTTTACCTTCACCACCTTCACCACCTTCACCACCAGGAATTCCAGCCTTGCACAAACATTCCAAATCCATGCCTCTGCCCACGGGCTTCCAGAAACATTCGAGATGGAGAGGAGAGGACTCGCCTTCGACTACATCTCAACGATCTTCACCAGACAGACGGACTTCTGTGGTGAAGAAACCCCAAAGAAAGAAGAATGGTCTTGTAGGAACCTCATTTTCGAAAGCCGCGATACGCACACCACGATGGACCTTGTCAGAGAATGTGACAGACATTCTCACAGGCCAGCGTTTCAGACGCATTGAAGCTGATGAGATGTTAACACCGGACCGCATTGAAGCTCTGCGCAAGAAACGAGAAGCAGCGCAACAATTGGACGACGAACGCACCAGAGAGCGATATTCTATCGACTCAGTTCGCAGCGCAGCCTCAGATAACTCCGAGACAGACATCGAGCCATTCCATCTTGACGAACTAGCATCTCGAATTAGAGCGAGACAGGCAGTGGAGAATTTGGTGGTTTCGGTCGAAGCAACACCTCCCGCACCAGAGCTGACTCCTGATCTGGATCATGTTTCCCGAGACGTTTCGAAACGGCCCTCAGGAGTGGGGGTTGATGAGTCTATTGGGAGTACCAAGGACAAAAATGACACTTCGCCAGATACCTCACCTCAATTGCCGACCAAGAATCCTGCACGTTTTGGCGTGGAAGCTCTTCAAATACTACCATCGATCCCCGAGGTCATGGTGGCGACAACTGCGACAGACAAGACAGCTACCGAGCCTTTGGCTAGTATACCAACATCCGAAACCCTCAACATGAAGATGGAGGAGAATGATGAGTACTTTTACCTCAAGAGTACTCCATATACTCTCACAAAACCCTCTTTCCGTCATGGGCCCATTACCTTATCCAAGGCTGAAGTGGGCAAAGGAGTTAAGACAATGGACGACTCATTAGACTGGACAGCATTCCAGATGGCGATTCTAGGAGGAGCCGGAGATTTCTTCCAAGACATGTCGAGCGAGGAGGACACAAAGCAGGTGGAGGAAATCACATCGTGGTTCGATACATTTGGCTTTGAGACATACGGCGTGCTGATACCCGAAGACGAGCACAAACCCAAGCCTAAGCCAGAGACAGAACCTGTACCTGCCTCTGAGCGTGTGCCGTCAATGAGGTCGTCAGGTCAAAGCACCATCTCATCAACGCCTTCAACCATCAACACGGATATTGACCTTCCGATCCCGGTGGGTGCTGAGTTTCCCTCCGGGTTCTGGAACGCCCCGGCGCCCGGTCAGGCTATCGACAAAGCTAAGTTCTTTAACAGCACAGGGCTAAAACGATGGGTTGGCGAAAAACGACCCAAACGCCCTTCGTCGCACAGCTCGGACGAAAGCCTACCACCGAGCCCGATGATGCCGCTCGTGGTTCATATGGGCGATGGCGAAGCCGATACTCCGGATACGGTACCGATGGGTTATAACCTGGGTCATGACCTTGGCGACTTTCTGAAGTGGGAAGCGGAGAACGTGTATGCATCTGGGTTTAGCATATCGCCGTGAAGGTGATTTATTCGTTCCTTTATTGTTCGCGGTAGTTATGAGCTGGGATGTCGACGCATCCATCCCATGCATGAGATTTCATTTTGACACATTTACCATATACCAAAGCATTGACGGCGCTTGAAGCATTTTTAATAGAACGATTGAGATGTTGATACGATGTAACATGCAGATAGATGACATAAAAAGAATAGATGTTTGATATCGAGAGCTGCTTATGTTGTTGATATTGCAATGAGTGTTGTTTGATGTTTACAGGGAGATGACACTGACAGAGCTTACGGAGTACCTAACCCAGCAGCCTAGGTACCTAGTGAGGTTGCCACAGATGGTTTCGGAGCCAATCAATTTCGCAGCTATTCATCGTTCATCTCCACTATGTTTACATCTCAGCTAGTCCCATCTGACCCTTGCAACAGCATCTCATCTCATCTCATCTCATCTCATCACTCTCTGAACTCAAGCAAGACAAAGCAATATTAACCAAAGAGCGTCACATAGTCCCATTTCTATTTCTATTACTACCACTTCTGTCCTTGACTTCTCAGAATTCGGGCATTTGCACAAAGACCTGCCCCCTGTATATTTTCGCATCTCACTCGGCAAGCCAACATTATCACAACAAAAGCCCTTTGTTTTCTCTCACTTCTTTAGACCAAAAGCAGCTTCACCACCAAACAAACACATACCTACCACCAAGAATCAAAGATGCTTAGACGACCCGCAACAACTCTGCACATCACCTCAGAAGACGTCGCCTCCTACGAGGATCGGCGTGCCCGTGAGGCCCTTGTCGCAGCACAACAGGCGCGCAGGGCCGCGGCCGTAGCGGCTGCTCAGCAAAGTCAGGCCGATATGGAGGGCGTGCATCAGGCTCTGCAGGAGAGGGAGAGAGACGATGAAGTTAGGAGGGCGAGGGAGGATAGAATTGGTGTTTCGAGGAGGCGATAAGTGTGCGAGAGAGAGGTGAGGAGTGGTTATGGCTGTATGATACTCACGATGGGCTTTTTCTTTGATACAGCGGATCACGGTGCTCATGTTTTTACTAAAGTTGGTCTGTCTGCACTGCATTGCACGATGAAATACATCTATTCATCCCATTACTTTTTATCGCCCTATTTATACATATAAAAACAGCTCTGCATGAGCGCTACAAGGGCTATTAAGCAAAGCCTGCTTTTCCAAGACACCCAACATGTTCTCCAATCCCTATGATGCAATGCAAAATATTATTTACGGGCAGCTTGAAACTATTCAGCCCAAAAGCAAGACTCCTCCCAATGGACGTTTCTTTACCCTCTCCATGTAATATATGCGAAAAATGCGACCGTCATCCAAGCCACACGCCATGTCATTGTCCATACTTCTCGGCCGATTACTCCCAAAGCTTTCTTGCCACCGATGCGTTTATCCTGGACGCTTGTGCTGAAGAGATTGTCGTCGAGGTGAATTCGTGGCCCGCCAGCAGACCCCCAGCCCCAGCGCTTGTCGTTACGCCCTCCACGTCGAGCCTGCCATCGAGATGAGGTTGGGGCAGGAGATGTGCTCCTACCACTTCGAGGGGCTGCGGCAGAGAGACGTGAGGGTAGATGATGCGCTGAAGTGCCTGAAGAGGTGGTGTTGCGATATGACGAAGCTTCAGGAGGATCCATCTTGTCCTTATACATGGGGAGCACGGCTGATGCTGATGGCTTTTCAGGCTCGAGGGCGAAGGGGGTGAGTGACAGCGCAGGAACAAGCGCAGCACGAACGACGAGAAGAACAAGGGTGGCGACGATAAAGACAATATACTCCATGTATGTGTGGATCTGGTTCGGCAAAAGGCATAGATGTGTCTGGATCGTCTGCTCTGGTGCTCCAGGTAGAGGCTTGCCCTGCGCATCAACAGGGTTATACATGCTGACCATGAGAAAACCTGGAGTGGGAACACCCATGGCCATGCTCATACTCTTGACGGTAATCTCGCGGACATTTTCTTTCGCATCTGAGTGCACAACCTCGCAATAGTCGTGGTCGTCGCCTGAAAAGACATGCTTGATGTTCCCTATGCTTTTGACAAGTTTGACGGAGTCAAGTTCATTGAGCACATTCTGGTACTGATATCCACCGACGACACTGAGAGCATTGCGGTGGTCGGGGAATACGGGCTCCTTCTGACCCTTCGGGGGCGTCGCTGGCGGCCAATGTTCTCGATGAGGTCCGCAGGGTGTTCCAGGGGCTCGATATAACGGAACATGAGTAAGAAGAATCGTAGGCAAGTCAGGTCCACCGTTCTTCGCTGCTTCAGGGTTATTGCCCCAAGTTGGCTTCGATTGATCCAGCTCCTCAACATTGTGAGGATATCGCAAACCTCCCTTGAGGTCGTAGTAGTGGCGCAACTCCTCCTCAGCCGCCTTTTTCTTGATAGTCTTAACATTGTCCAGAAACTCGTTCACAGGCCCGTAGATGGGCTGCAAATCATGCTGGTTCTTGTACTCTGAAGTATCCGCGCTCAAAGAAACCGAATCGACTGATACAATCGTATGGTTTCCCACAACGTCAACACGGTTCACATCTCCAAAGAATGCGCTGAAGCGATCTCGAACCGAAACCTGGACCTGCGCACCAAAACCCAAGTCATGGTTTCCTGGTAGACTTGTCACCAGCTTTCGTCCTCGCTGCCATGATCCCGGCACTTCTCCGCCGTCGTTGAAGTGCTCAAAGAAGATATTTCCAAACCTCTCGTACTCGTGCAGCCAGAAATCCTCGCCGTACTTGTCGTGCCATGTCTGAACCCACTTCTTCTCATCTTTTGAGCGGCCACGCCCCCATTTCGGATCGACGAACTTGCCCTGGCGTGTCTTCCACTCACGGCCGCCATCGAAGAGATCGCCCAGGAAGAACAAACTGTCGGGATGTAATCGGCTTTGCATGGCTCTATAGCCGCGTCGTAGGTAGTTGTCGGTGATTATTACTGTCAGAGGGTTGAGAGGCCAGGGACGGCCAGGGTAGGAATGCGGATCGATGATTTGGGGGTCGGCGACAAAGACGAGGTGGTGAGGCTTCGCATCTTTTGGCTATATATCGTCAGTCAAGGTCCTTCAAGATCAAAACGCACAACTCCTCGTCGTAACGTGAACTCAGCGAGGTCAACCATACCCATTTCTCCCAATGGTCCCAATCACAGCTTGCAACCTTGCTATTAAACACCCATCTCTCGCCATACAGCAATACGAGCATCCAGAACAGGACCAACAAATGGGGGAAACTCAACAGCCGTCTCGAGGTAAGATTTCGCCGTATTCGTCGCGCAATCCGTTCGCCCGTTGAAATAGCGAGTTGTTTTCCAGGACCAGCAGCCCATAATCTTAGCCGATGCGCCGCCAGGCGCCCGTTGACTGACAGCACATGTCCTATTGACTTGACGTTCCTTAGGATCTGGGACTTGGTGTATTGGCGCGACATGATGGCGCCATGCCCTTGTTACCACCGCCAAATGCTTCTCTCTAAGCTTTTACACGCGTAACTCGTCGTCGTATCGTATTTCGTTCCCAAAATGGTGATTTGTCGTTGAGATGGCCTGCGTTGATCGACGGTCAGGGAACAAGGAGACCCCTTCACTGTATGGGAATGGCGATGTTTCAGTCAAATAATCAATAGCTTCGTCTCACACGCTTCCCAATATCGGAGCTGAATCATACAAATTCGCCGTCTTTTGCGTCTAACGTCGTACAAATTTTCCAAGGAGTGAAAGATTGCAGTAAAGGAAGATCGCGTGCTGTTGAAGTCGTCTCCTCATAAGGACAAATACGTTAGTACCTAGTTGTTAAGCTTCACTGGCATGTCTCAACATGATTCGCCAACTCACTTTTCTGCTAGCCGCATGATAAAATTCCGGGGCCTGGATGGGGTTTATCTTAGCGCTGATACCCCCGCTATTCAGGGGTTTTAGCGGCAATAAACTGCATCGTTTCAGGGGCAAATGGAACCTACCTAACTCGGCTGATGGAGTCTTGGCCTCCCTCGCGATCAGTTGTCATGACAAAGTCATAGAAGATGGAAAAAGAACTGAAGAGACAAACGCTTATGTTTCATTCATAGCTTGCACCAAAACATACACGCCTTTAGATGGTCGTATCTACAAAGCTAATTTTCCCTCATGTAAAGCAAGTATTGAAGTACCCCAAAACTCCGTCCGAATGCCAAGGGCATATTAAATGGCCATGTCAAGATACAAAACCATATGCTGAAATACAAAAACACACAGATAGATAGTCTATCTCAGACTTATCTCACACGGTAAACATCAATGTCGTCATCGTCGTCTTCACTATAATCGTCATCCTCCGGAGGAGGGTTCTTGGGCTTCTTGCGGAAGCTGAGCAGTCTCTTAAATCCACTCGGCTCCGCAGGCTCAGCACCTGCAGCCCCCGATTCCGGTTCTGGCACGTCTTGTGCCTCATTATCAGCGTCGTAGTCGTAGAATAGTTTCGGCACCAACAGTCGATAAGGCTTGGTGATACCCGTAGGGTCCTTGGGGTTGATCTCGACGTTCAGGGTGATGTCAAGACCACCCTCGAGATCGACCGCAAACTTGTCTGCCTGCTTCTTCTGCTTCGTCGAAAGGCCTGTAGGGGTCCTGTAAAAGTTTCCAGGGCGAGGTCCGGGCGGGATATAGCCCACAGCCTCACGCGAGTGTGACATGGCTCGCGATCCAACAGTTTGGGATCGGCGAGGCTGGGACATAAAGTATGAGTCGTCGCCCTCAGTGTATTCATCATAAGCAGCCCCGCCTCGAATACCTGAAGGGCGGGCACCTCCTCGTCGAGGAGACCGGGGCTCATCCCAGTACTCCTCATCATCATAATCGTCTTCATCTCCCCAGTTGCCGTTGATGCCACCGTCATCGGCGCGACGCTGACTAGGTCGTCGAATGAAACCGAACAATCCTGGCTTCTTGGCAGGAGCCTGATCAACAGACATGGATCGCTGTAGTTTGGCCGGAGCAGGTCGCTCCGAGTTCGTCGAGTTGCGTCGCGACAAGCTGCGGAATAGGCCACCGCCACCTCCTCGAGTGACCGGAGGTCGAGGACCGCGTACAGTGTCTCGGTTCAGGTCGGGGCGAGTATCAGAAGATGTCGACTTGCTTCTAGAAAGGGACAATCTTCGAAGAATGCCACCGCCCTGAGGCTTAGGGGGAGGGCTTGGGCTTCTGCCATCAGAAGACCCAGGGGGTGTTGGTGGAGGTGTGCTTCCAGGCTGCCACTCGCGAATCGCACACCAGTTTCGGTGAGGGAGAAGATGCTTGTTGTTTCGCGGCTTGCCATCAACTCCTTGCTGGAAGAGGGGAATCATGTCCTCATCAGTCTGCTTGTCAAAGTGGTGCACCTTGTTTCTCTTGTTCAACACATCGGCCATCAGATCAGGTGGTGGCGTATTAGCAATGGCTGAGGAGATAATGTTGGGCATGTATCGCGGGTCCTTGTGTTTGGCGAGACCCAGCTTAGGGTTGGAGTAGAATTGTCCAACGGCTGCAAGATGGACGTCACCACTGAGGATAGTAACTCGAAGAGATTTGTCGATAGCCAAATCTTGCAAGTCTTCAACCACAACGGATCGTTCCTGTTTGTGGTTCTTGGCAGTCCAGTGGTCGTTGAGATCGTCCAAGACCTCAACGCCGCCATCAATGTTGTTCAGGGCCTTGCCAAAAACGCCGGTCCGGCCAAGTGCCTTGACAGGGTCCATCAGCCTGGATGTCAAGCTAAAGTCAGGTTAGTATTAATATTCTCAAATATGATCAGGAATTACTCACATATTCTCCAACCAGACCAGTCTGGGGTACGCAATGGGAATACCCAGAAGCACCAGCAGGTGCTCAACTTGTCCGCGGCGAACTTCGGCGTAAAGTCTGTTCATGATTTTCTCCCATGTTTTATCAGAGATAACATCATGCTCTGTCCTCTCTGTACGGCAATCGACCGCAAGAAGTCCGACTCTTGAGCCAACAGACATGAAGAGACTGCGGCCAAGTTCGCCGATGTATGGGCCAGGCTCCGAACCAAGAATCCAGCTGGGCTCGGTGGTCTCTAATTCGGTAGCAATGGACTGGTGCTGGAACAGCATGTAGTACTTGTACGCAATTGCACCGAGACCACTGAAGATGGGGGACTTCATATCGTGATGAGGATATGATCCATATCCGTCGAAGATGTCGTGGTCATCCCACATGTTGACCATGGGAATCTGCGAGTTTGCTAGACCAAACAAGCCTTGAGAGAACCACATGCAGTATCGTTCCAGATAAAAGTTCTCCAGTTCATCTTGCATTTCAGGAGTAAGAGCAGCAGTGTGCTTATGGACGGGGTTGCGAATATCAAGCCACTCCTTAAAGAGGCTGGATTCTTTCGAGACGCAGTCGTTATAGATCTGGTCACCACCACCAATCATGAGATGGAAAGGCCGTGTTTGATGGTTGTTCAACACATCGCGCCACATGGGGTCAGGACCGCTGAGCTCATCTGGCTTCACACTCAGGCTGAAGCCGTTGCAGCTGTGGAACATCATGTTCATCGTCTCACCCTGAGCAGGGACCCAGAAACCTGTGGCCGGTCCGCGGTTGATGCGGTACGCAATGCGCTGCTGCTTTTCGCGGAGCTCAACCTCAATGTTGAAGCGCCAGAAGGTGCATCCGCGCTCAGTGTGAAGTCTGGAGCCTCTCACATCCTTGTACTTCTGTACCTTTTCACCATCGATGCCAATGCGCTTTCTGCGGTTAGCAAACGATCCAGGTAGATCAGTTGAACCATCAGGTCCTGGTTGATCAAGAGGGCTGCGGGTCTGCTCAAACAGTCCATTATCACTCTCATCACGAGAGAGATCCTTTCCTTCATCAAGATGATCCACGGGGCGCACATAAAGGGTTTCTCCTCTACGGCCCACCTTGGGGTGACCAGCAATGGGGTCTACGTATTCAGGGGATAACTCGCCCTTGATACGATGAGGTGGTGGAGGCAGCAGCTCAAGGCCCTGGACGAAAAGGCGTAGTGTGGGCGCGATATCATATGAAGAGTCAGAATCTTGAGTCACAATCATGATGCTGCCACGCCACATCTCTCGTTCCGCAATAGCACCGGATCTGTCTGTTCTGCTAGGGACTTTCTCGCGCTTGATTCCGCAGTATCTTAACAGCGGGCCACACTTCATGAAGAGTGCAGGCTTAAAGCGAGTGGGGGCTGGGAGGGCTTTGTCAGTAACGCTCGAATGAGCGATGGGATGAGATCAAACTTACACTGCTCGTTGTACTCGCCGTCAAAGGCCTCGGCCTTTCGTGGTCGTGCAGAGTAGCCCTTGCTCTTGTCTTGCTCCCACCAAGCTTGGTGAGCATCTGGTTCGGGAAAGTGGCCATCCTGGAGTTCCAAGAAATTTCCGGACAAGCTACCAACAGTGCCCTTCTTCCACTCGTCAAGCCATTGAGGCGGCTGATACAAGCCATCACCAGGAACCATATCCTCTGGGCGTTTAAAGACCATGTTGGAGACGTGATGAGAGTCAGAACTGGCAGAAGAAAAGCTGTCTGCTCTCTCGGCCTTTCTGCGAACAGCAGCCTGGTTTTGAGCTTGAGCACCATCGTCGGCTTCTTTTCGTCCAAGGAGCCTGGTACCAATGGAAATGGATTTGCCACGAGTAGGCGGAGGAATAAACTCATCCTCATCGGCATACTGAACCCTTGGAACAGGATCAGTGACGCGCCTCCTGATGCCTTGGTTGTCACCAGGCATGGGCATCTGTTGGCGCCCAGGGACATAGTCGATTGACGGTCTTCGTGCGTCGTTGGTAGTTTGTGGGGGGTCGGGAGGGAGCTCTTTCTCGCTATCAAAACGGTCGTTGAGTTCTTGTGTAATCTGTCGAGTGTTCTGTCGAGAAGGAAGTAGGTCATCTTGATCATAGTAATAGTCATCGTCATCATACTGTGGCTGGGTTTTCAGCGCAGGAGCCAAAGGAGCAGGACGTCTCTCCGATACTACTCTACGAGGAGGATATTCAAGATCTGCTGGGGGTGGCTTCTTGAGTTTGTTGCTGCCACTTCTGGTCAAAGAGAATCCTCCGCTTTGAGGCATGGGCTGGGTTGGTGCCCTAGACATGGTCTGTTCAGGAAGCTGCACATTATCTCGAGCCGCTCGCTCACGGAAGCTCAAGTTTCGCTTGGGCATGCCAGAATCCTGCTCAACATGCCTAGGAATGGCAGCTTGAGGATCCATGCGCCGGGGCGCAGGCTCAATTTCATCTGGTTCCATCAACGCACCTGAACCATAGTGCTTCTCGGCTTCTTGGGGGTGCGCTAGAGATACGCGGCGACGATGCGAACCTCCTCGTTGTATAGTCACTTGCGGAGGCAGTTCTCGGTATACTTCTGGCGATGCTATCCTTTGCGCTTCCTGTGGAAGCTCTCTGTAGGTATCTTGTGGGATGTCACGCTGGTTGTCTCTTTGGGCGTCTCTGGGGTAGTCTTGGGACACATTTCGGTGCGCTGAAGGCTGCGGGCCAGAAAAGAAAGCACCAGTGCCTGATGGACGTCTCTCGCCGTATGTGACAGAGGGTTTCCGTTCATGGGACCGCACTTGCTGGCCTGCAGGCTGCTTTCCGGCCTTCAATGCCTGTCTCTCTCTGGCGCGTCGTTCTGCAGCTTCAACTCGGGCGCGTTTTTCCTCCTTGGTCATGCTGTCGAGCGTCAGCTCAAGCCTTTGGAGGGGTGATCGGTCGTTTGCGAACGCTTTGCGACGGTCTGAGTACCCGCCTGTTGTTTCTCTCCTGGACAATGGATCGTATGCGCTCGAATCCCGTCTTGAGAAATCTTCTTGACCTTGGTAAGGTCTCTGGCCTTCGGCCGTTTGGTATTGTTCGTCTTCCATATCGCCGCCTTGTGGGTTAGGATCGCGAGGTGCAGTTGTTTCGGAGGCGGTGTGGGTATAAGGAAGACCGCCGTTACCGTACGGATGGCGATAGCTCACAGGAGGGCCGCGAGGAACTTCTGGAGCTGGTGGAGGAGGCGACAATGGCTCGTCTTCGTACTCTTCTTGTTGTCGGTTCTGGTGACGAGCTTTGGAAGCCTCTCCAGCAGGAACGTCTCGTCTGTAGGAAGATGGTCTGGGAGCTAGACCTTGGGGAGCGAAATTAGAAGTGGTTGGGGAATCATAGGGACTAAAGGTAGATTCAGAAAGAGCCTCGGTGCCCTGAGTTTGTGAAGAACCACGATTTGATCTACGAACTGGGGCAGCGTCGAGCGAAGATCTACGGTCAGCATTATAGGTATAGTCGTCCGACTCAGACCTGCGGCGGCTATGGCCCGCAGCGACCTTGGGTCCGGGCAATTGGCCCCAGTATGGCGTCGACATTTGAGGCTGACAGCTGAATGAACGAGCGGTGTGATTGGACAAGCGCGTTGGAGGCAAAAAAATAGGACAAAAAAGATGGATGTCAGGCGTTGAATCGCGCGTTTGCGTTCGAACGGGAGGCGGGTAAAAGATGAGAGGCCGAAGCGAACGAAGCGAAGCTTGGAGACTGGTCCACGGGTGGTTTCTGGGCTGTTCAGCGCTAGCATCCAGCGGTCTCAGATGGAGTTGTAGCGGGGCTCTCAGTCTAGTCTAGGGCTCATGCGAGCTGCCGGACTAGCCAATGCTATGCAGAATTTGGTGTATTCTAGCAGAGACAAATAGGAAAAAGATTTTTTTTGGAGTCTGCAGGAACAAAGAAGTTGTTGAGGTGGTTGAGTTGAGAAGAGAAAGGATTTCGAGGCTTCATCGGTCGATACGGACGATAGCAGACCCGGGAACTGCCCTGTTCTGCTCTGCCTTGGAGCCCAAGATGCCGCGGCGGTGCAGGGATTACAAGACCCTGGAGCTGTCTAAATCCATCCAAGAGCTCTTAACATCCCGGAAGCTACCCATGTTCATCAACTTTCCCAGCCTCGAAATATCCGTAATGGCTTGCTGGATTGTCTTTGAGGTAAGCTTGGGCGTTGATATGTCCCCAGAATACACTTTGCGCCGAGCATTGTCACATCAGAAAATCCAGAAATGGGTAGCTGAAGCTACTAGCAAGGATCCAAAACTTGATATATCTTGCTAGTCACGTCTTGCCTCGTCAAGTTTGAGGCTGGGGATGGCTGGGGGCGGGGTGTCACCGTGTCTCACCCTTGGAGCTCTTCCGAGGACCCAAAAATGCGGGTGGCTGGCATCGGAGACACGGGACGGACCCGGACAAGACACGAGGTGATAGATTGAGAAGACAATTGGGTATTGTTTGATGCAATTGATATCATTGATAGGGACGTTTTCAACAGCTGTCAATAGGCTCAAAGTAAAGCACCTTTTTCTTTCAACTGGGACCGATTATTGAGAGATAATGAAGTCATAACTCTTGCACGGCTGCTCCCGAATCCTTATTTTATTAGACTTGACAGTCGTTGGTGCGCGGACGGGCGGGATAGCCCGACTAAACTTTGTCCTGTCTCTAAATGTGTTTCTGTGGCAGTTATAAGAGATATGCTCAACAAAGACAATCCCAATTAAACAAAAGATCTCAGGGGGAAAGAGTAGTTAATCATAAAGAAATCATCTCTGATTCCCAGAAAATTGCCAATATTTCTTACTTGGCAATCATGTCGTACAACTCAATAAACACAAAGTTTATTGTGCTGACATCTTGCCCAGCCTCCCTCGACAATGCTACACGGCAGTTACTGCATGTCGTTACCCGTTCCAAGTCATCAACACTTGATTGATGGATTCATTGTTGTGTCTGCAAGGTCCCTCGTGGATTCCTCGTGTTCTCCGATCGTCCAATTTACGTGATTCATCAAGAGTTGCTACATCCTAGTCGAATTGGTGGTTGGAAATATCGTGGAGGTTCAGCCGCAGCTCCAACTATTGTTAATTTTCGCCAACGCCGAGAAAATATGGAACTGTCTTCCTTATAAGCGCACTCTTGGTAATATCAACACGACCCTCCATGGAATATTTTTCTTACATGTTTGTGAACTTTGATGCTACTTTAACACCAAAGTATCGTTATTTCCAATACTAACTTCGCTCGTTGATACTGAAAGGCTGCTATAGAAACATGAGCATATCCGCAGGACCTAAAGGGTTATGCCAAGGCTCCTTCGCCAGCGTGGAAAGGATAGCAAAGAAGAAGGAATTTGTACGGGATATCTCAGCTGGGATACATAGTTTATTAAGACAGGGAATGTAGACAATCCTTCGCTAGTATATGTGCCGGGTGTCAATTCACGACGCGTGTGATTTGATTGATAACATCTTGGTACGAGAGCATCTCTGCAAAATGAGGCCCGAAACACTAATGCACTGCAACTCGAATATCAGGGACCACATATTCCGAAGTTCCATCGGGGAAAGAACCATCATCGTATCGATTATCATGGTTCGATGGAGGCGGAGACATGTGTGTTCTTCGTGATTACAGCTAGACAGACAGGTAGACAGGCAGACTGATATAACATAAGAATAACCGTTAATAAAGGCCCTTGGGAGATCTTGAGCCTAAGGTACTATAAATCTCCTAAGACTCTAGGTAAACTTCATCATAAAGCATACTCTGAGCTTGAGGGCATGCTCTCATCGTGCTTAAAGGATTTTGATATAGGGAGACCCCTCCATATCACACATATCATAGGCAGCCTGCAGATTTCGTTCGAGCTAGTAAATAAAAAGATGCAGAGCCTGGTACGATGAATGAGGGGTTCGTCACAAATTTGGGGGTCACAGACAAGGGATTACATCTCGATAGTGTAATGATTTGATAGTGATTCTACTAATCTTATCTGATCTTGATCAGATCCACCAGCAGTTGCTCCCGCCTCACACCTCAGTGGCCAACCAAACCACACCACCATAACTGTTAACACCCATGATATCTAGGTAAAAGCACGAAAACAAATCGCAAAATATTCGACAAAAATTCAAAAGAAGCTGATGGGCATTGAGAGACACTGCTCCCGCCAGGGCTTGAACCTGAGACCTTCGCATTACCGATACTACGGTTTGAAGTATTAGTACGACGCTCTAACCAACTGAGCTACGGAAGCCAATCAGCTTTAGCGAATATGGTGATCCGCTGTTGTTTTGCCGGTGTTTTAGTTTGCCCTATGAGGTGCTTTGACCGAGCTCCACTCTGTGAGGTCCAGCCTACCCGGAAGTTCACTGAATCATGGTACAATTTGTCATTAAGTTCAAACAATAGCTGAATGCTCGATATTACTTTAAAATATAAATCTCTCGGGAATATGGCAGATATAAATCTCAGGGCAATCTACCAAATCTACATAACGATCCCATTTAAAACCTGATTCCTGAACTCCATGTTTAACTCCTAGAAGGAGATGGGAAGATCCCCACTAGCCACAACACCTACTTCCTGCGCTGCAACCCCAGTTGTCAATACCGTATCCATGGCTCTGGCTTTTGCTCTTGTACTGGCGTGGATTCTGGTCTAGGCCTCATGATATGCTCTAGGCCCGATTTCATCCATTGCTGGATGCTATGCCAGGTTTGCTGACCCGAGGTAGTAAAATAAACCCACAACAAAGTAAACACAATGCCCATGATAGCGAGGGCAGCGTAACGTGGTATGTTTCGATCCTCCAATTTCTTGATATAGTCCGGTAGACTGATGAATGCCCTCTCCTCGTCATGCTCAAGTTGAAGCCCTTGATAGTACAGCACGTGAGGTTCTAGGATCTTGTAAGACGTAACACCCTCATTGTTCATCACCTTTGGAACAGGCCTGTGACGAACAATTTCTGGAAAGACGGAGATCTTGATTCTGGCTGCAGACTTCATCGGCTTGCTGTTGGGCTTTTCTTTCATGAGGCGTGTATGATATCGCTGAGCCACTTCCATTGAAGCCTTATATGCCGACTGGCATCTGTTCACTTGATTCATCGAGAAGAGCTCTCCCGGTTTAGCCCAACTGAACGAGAAAATGGCCGGTGACATGCGGATGGTTACACTGAGCCAACCAGCCAGAGCAATCAGATTGTGCAACTTCTGATATAGCTGTTCTATAGAAATGGGCTCATAACCGGTAAACATGCTGGTATACCCGTAAACAGGGAGTAACATAGTTAACGTCTGGACGCATAGTTTATCGACTTCTTCCCAAAACCGAGGAGGAATCCCATTGCTTGTTTGGAGCCAGTTCTTAGTGGTGTGAGATCGGAGCTTGCTACGTGAGAATCCTAATGAGATGTTAGCGGTGTTCCCTTCATGTCTTGCCAGTTACATACCATCTGTAGCGATGAGTGCAGTATCGGCATTCTGCAATGTCTCAGCATGCTTAGGATCGGCTCCAAATAGCAACTGCGAAAAGATATGCGTATCAAGGATCTTGAAGATGACAGCTTCCAGTAGGTTGCTCCTCTCGTCTCTATCACGAAGCAGTTTCTCCCACTTTCCAGAGCGTGCATCAGGATGAGCTACGAGCTCGACATATTTGATAAATTCCTTCGAATAGGATCTCAGCCAAGGTGACATTGTAGGCGCATGGTGGCTATCTTCGGGAGAGAACGCTAAATGAACAGTGTTCCAGATTTCGACAAAGAGCTTGGCGAATTCCAATTCGTACCACTCGTCTGGATAGTTATGATCGACTAGGGGAAAGTCAAGACGGCGACGGATGGGTTGAAACGACTGAGACCCATTCATTTTGCCAGGCAGTGAAACATAAAACAGTAAAAGGCTTGTACCAAGGGAGGTGCCCAGGGGAAGTTGAAAGAAACAGCCGATTCAAAAAATGATAAAACAATTAGACAAAAGAGCCTATGTAAACGAATGACAGAGAGAGAAAGGGTTGATGTTGGATATTTATCGGAAAGAGGATGATCTAAAAGATGATGAGGAGCTGGATCCTCCAGGAAGGGCTGCAAGAAAGGTGAAGCCGGAGCTGATTGTTAAGAGGGAGCTGCTTCGAGTCTTGCCCTTGGGGGCATTGTCCTTTGTCTTACAGGCATCCTTCTCAAAGGAGGTGGCTCGGGGCTCTGGCTCCATGGTGATAAGCTAAGTTGGTGGATAGGTAGAGCAAAGGAAGATTTGGACACGGTTAGGGAAGAGAGAACAAAGAGGTGATTTGAGAGGGCTGGGAGGGTGTGCTGGTGCAGGAAACTTCTTTGTCTTGACGGGCAAGACGGGCTTATTATAAGTTGGTCTATATATGGATATCAGGTTGACTACGAACGATAAAGACCGGCATACCAACCCTGGTCAGCCCCCAGTTGATCGCGCAGGTCTCGGATGATGGCTCATGAGCATGAGGGGCTCACAGAGAAACCAAGAGACCTGAGGGCTGTGATGGTGGGATGAAATCGAGGTTGTGAGAGGCGTTCGCATTCCAGAGGGAGGGGTAGAGCCAGTGCCTGAGCTCCTGCATCAGCACCTAGCGTTGGACTTTGGCGATCATTTGTGACAAGATCATGGTGCAGAGTACGTAATGAAGCGGGTGTGCACCAGTTGTCAGTCTCTTTGTGGGACAAGGGATGTTTAAGAAAGCCAATGAGGCCAAGAAACGTTCAAGCGAAATCCCGCTCCATTAGACCAAGATCGCCTGTGAATGGTGAACGTGGTTCAATGTGGGTGACGATTGAGGCTTAATTGTAGCTCTGGAATATCGTTGGCGCCCCGAACGCCTCGTCTCAAGGGAGACGTGACGCAGCAATGTTTAAGTTGGCACAAGTTGGTCATAGGAGAGCTCTGGCTGGACGAATGGAATTATGAGAGACCATTTGTATCTGACTGCGTTTTGTTTTGTTCTTGATGTTTTATTAGCCCAGGTGTGATATTTTGCCATAGCTTTTGACACATTGGACCAGGGTACGAGAAATATGTCTAGATCCCACGCAGCCTGCATGCGAAATGGTGCGAAGCACGAACGACTCAGAAACGAAGAGGCGTGGATTGAACTGCTTGAGGTGGAGGCACGAATGGGGGTCACCAAGTTGTAGTAATGACCTGAATACCAGTGTATCCATGCCAACCTATGGGCCATACCCAGTATGACAGCGCACTGCCATGTTCAATACGCCAATGGGCACAGTAGCTTGGCATTTGTGAGCCTTTGAACTCATATGGGCTCACTTTCAAGAGAAACTCTGCGTACAATTTTCCGCATTGGATATGCGCGTGACTGGCAATGCTGCGTCATATGTCATATGCAGTTGAGTTGCATTAAGCTCTCGAGGCCCGATAGACGCTAGTTGAAAGTCAGGTTTGTCAGTTCAATTTGTGGATATGGATATTGCTTGTAGCTTGTGAAACGCGACCCAAGTACCCAAGTACGGAGTACGGATAAGGGTATTAGCAGATAATGCCGTGTGCGATTTTGGTTCGCTTTCTTTGCCTTGGCAGAAGTGACTGCTAGGGTAAGTAGTCAAAGACAACTTCAAAAGGACTTGGAAGTATGCAGTCCCAGGAGCAAGGGCAGGAAATAGAGACAAAGTTGGGACAAAGACGGATCTTCCTTGGCACGTGAAGCCCATGTTGAAACAAGTGAAGGTTCAATGACACCTTCATCTTCAGCTTAGACCTGTTACTGGACCCTTGTTGCATCAATGCGATTAATATGCGAATACTTGATCAACAAGGAGTTTCGTAGCAGGCATGAAATTCGCTTGACCTCTGAAACGTTAGAGAACCTGAAGCAAGCCAGAGGCGTAGAACTTCAGCCTCATTTCTAAGGCAAAAGACAGGCACCATAAGGCACCAGCGCCCATCCCGTTTGGGAAAGATCCATTAAGAGCCAGCCGCATTTTAGGTCAGCACCCAAGAATTTTTGCTGGCGCCTCGCGACACAAACCAAACCTCAAACAGGCGCCGTACGCACCTTCTGATAACCGACACACTTTATTGCTCTTACTATTGCTCTTGCTCTCACTAGCTATTCGCGACTCTTGCCTGGCGCAAAGTTGCAACCATTTTCTACGAACGGAAGGAATTGCTAGAACTGCACTACACAGTTCATTTCATTGCTTCTCGCCCCACTTCCGCACCGCTTGCTTCCACTTCTTTTCTATTGCCTCCGCTATCATCTCTGCCCCGCGATCTTTCATCCGCGAAACCCTTCATTTTGCACTGCGATCCTACGAAAACAATTCCACACAATGGCTGCCGCTGTAGCAGACACCCCCAAGATGGACGAGCAGGTCGACCTCACCACCATTCCTGTCGACCCTGCCGGCAAGGAAGATTCTTCCGACGTCAAGGACGACAAGCCCGTCACTGTCTTTCACGACAAGGATAACTTCAACGTCAAGCACCCTCTTCAGAACAAGTGGACTCTCTGGTTCACAAAGCCCCCGAGCGGCAAGGTGCGAAATGCCACACTCAAACAACCAAGTTCAGGCGCTAATTTCATTATAGGGTGACAACTGGAACGATCTTCTTAAGGAAGTTATTACCTTTGACTCTGTTGAGGAATTCTGGGGTGTCTACGTGAGTCACAAATCCGATCTCAAAAATAAAAAATTCAGTGCTCTAACTTTTTCAGAACAATGTCGCACCCGTTTCCGAGCTCTCTCTCAAGTCCGACTACCACCTCTTCAAGGCCGGCGTCCGCCCCGAGTGGGAGGACCCCCAGAACAAGCACGGTGGCAAGTGGTCTTACCAGTACAAGGACAAGCGCAACATCGATGTCGATCGTCTCTGGCTCCAGGTCATGATGTCCGCCATCGGCGAGACCCTCGAGGACGAGGATGATGGCGAGGTCATGGGTGTTGTCGTCAACGTTCGCAAGGCTTTCTTCCGTATCGGTGTCTGGACTCGCACCATCGGAAAGAGCATTCCCGGCCGAGGCGAGGGTGATGTGGCTGGCGGCAAGGGCCGCAGCGGCGAGAAGGGCAAGGAGATTCTCCTGTCTATCGGCCGCAAGTTCAAGGAGGTTCTTGAGCTGCCAGCCTCCGAGCAGGTTGAGTTCTCCGGTCATACCGACAGTGCTCACTCTGGCAGCACAAGAGCCAAGGCCAAGCACGTTGTTTAAGAATGTGCCATGATTCACGCAGAGGCACGACGTTGATTTAGCACGATATCCGATAATGACCATTTCACGTTTCCGAGCCCGACGCCGTTCATTTGGCGATTCACAAAAGGTCGACGAGTGGTTGATGAAGGAGCGGCAAGGCAAGGATGAAGCGGCTACTGGCTTGAACCAAGGCTGGGAAAATCCTCAGCTTGAGCTCGACCAATCCTTAATTTCATTTGGCTCAATATTCTATTGGCGTTGCTTGGAAGGAGTGTTCCTAAGTGGCATCTATGAAGTATGAAAAGGGCCACCAGAGGGGACAGGAAAATAGATTTTTGTACTTTTGATCAACTAAAACCAGTTGCTTCACATGAATTTATGATAGCTATATTCAATTGCTATCAAGTCGTTCAAATAAGTCTCTGTATCCCCGGTCTGATCTTGCCATAATAAACTTTAACAATTTTTATTAAACTTTTGAGATTTTGAAACGTATATACTGTTTAGCTTTCATCCCCGCTCACATCATCAGGGAAGATGGTCTTAACCAATTGTTTCTTGTTGATCTTGCCCATGGCGTTTCGGGGTATCTGGTCAACGAGCCGCAGCACCTGGGGAATCTTGTAGTTTGCCAATCGTCCCTTCAGAGCCCGGCGCATATCAAGCGCCGACCACTTCTTAACCACGTCGTTGTCCAAAACCAACACAGCGCCGACCTTGTGGCCCCATTGCCCACTAGGCACAGCCACGACCGCCGCTTCGGCGACCTCAGGGAGTGACAACAACTCGCGCTCGACTTCTAGAGCGCTTACCTTTTCGCCTCCTGTCTTGATAATATCGGCGGATTTGCGGCCCTGGATAAAGTAAAGCGGCCCATGAGTCCAGGGTTGCGAGGCGGTGGCCGAGGGAACTGGCCGACGAACAGCCACGTCGCCTGTCTTGAACCATTTGCCTTTTCCGTCTGCATCTTCGACGAACTCGCTCGCTGTTGCGGTTGGATTGTGCCAGTACTCGCGGAAGATGGTTGGACCGCGGAGCTGGATTTCACCAGAGCGCTCACGGCCTTGAGCATCGATCTCCTCGCCCTCCTTGATAATATCGCCAGTATCGACATCAACCAGACGAGCATCGACCGATGGCAACGGCCAGCCGACGCTCGCATCTACACGGTCTGAAAAGTCAAGACCGCAACTCAGCGCCATGCCGACCTCAGTCATGCCATAGCGCTCAAGAAGAACATTGCCGTAACTGAGATCCTTCCAGGCCGTCTTGATGGGCGTTGGCAGTGCGGCGGAACCAGAGATAGACAGGCGCATGTTCTCAGGGGAGATGGCTTTGCGAGCGGCTTCCTGAGTTTCAGGAGGGAGAGTCTTGTGTGAGGTGAGTAATCTGCTATATACTGTAGGCACGACTGTGAAGAAGGTGATCTTGTCTTTAGGGGCACATGAGTCGTTAGTGAGGAAGGGTGCTGAAAAGCGCTTCCAGACGGCATCAGCGTTGAAGGGGAACATGAACTCGATTGTTGAACCAGCAAGGAGAGGCGTGAGGATGGCATTCACAGTACCGTGAATGTGATGAAGCGGGAGAACGTGGAGGAGATGATCAGAAGGTGAGTAGTTCCAGGCCTCTATGAGGGAACGAGATTGCGCCGTCAACACAGATTGGGGAAGCAGAACTCCTTTCTGACACGAGATTTAGCATGAAAAGCCGCTGAAATACAGATTACACTTACAGGTTTGTTCGTCGTTCCCGAAGTATAAAGCATCATACCGGCTTCACCAGCATCGGCATCTCCCAGCTCAACCTTTTCATGGCTACCCCCACCTTGATGCTTCTGGAGTTCGAGATGCGCCGGCTTGGTTGCAAGTTCGGTCGCAAGAACCTCCTTGGCCTTGGATGCGAATTTAGGAGATGAGACAAGCAATGAAGCTTCGCTTTGGTTGAGAATGTATTGTAACTCTGGCGCAGGAAACGCAGGGGATAAAGGCACGGCGATAGAGCGCGCAGCCATTGCGGCCAAGAGTGTTACTATACAAACACTTATTAATTACTGTCGCAATGCGGCATCGCGGGGCCACTTCATGAGCTCACCTACGTAGTCATAGCTATTCTCAACAAGGAACGCAATGCGCTCGCCATTGAGGTCCTCTTGGCCAGCAGCTTCAGCCAGTTGATCCCGTGCGCGACTCACATCACCTAAAAGCTCTCCATACTTGAACGTCCGACCGGAAAGGGAGTGGATAACGGCCTTGGAGTCAGGATCATGTCGCGAAACGGCCTCGAAGAGCGGTAAGCGTGGTAAGGTAGAAAGCATTCTAACGGCGGGACGGAGGGTGATGAAGGAGGCGGAGGTAGTAGTAGGAATCGGGCGCCGGACGGCGGAGGTGACGAGATGTCGGAGGAGCGACATGACGAACAATTCAAGGCCCCGGAGCGCCGGGGTTTGCGACAAGGATTCAGGAATTAGAGGCCAATCCAGAGGTCGCAATGCAATGCAGACTCGAGGTGCTGGGATGTTACGTCGAGTCTGGTTCACTGGCCCTTTTGCCGAGGATAGGCTAAGAGGGAGGGGAGGAGGGGATAGGAATTAGGGATTGACGATCCCGCGAGAACATGGGCATGAGTTGACTCTGACAGCTAGATTTAGAAATGGAGTTGTGAAGCTCCAAAGAAAGACTACTTTGACTAAAGTGGGTAGATTCTTTGACGTCGATGGAGTCAAGTTTTCGGCCCACGGACCGGGCGGGCAACCGCCTTCCCCGGAGGTACGTACTTTTAGAAGCCGCGCCGACTCGCCAAGGTAAAAGAGGTGGAAGTGCACATTTTTGAGTCTCTGGTGTGTTACGACCGTGAAGAAACAGTCGAGGCCAAAACCAATAGGCAGCTTCTAGTTTGTTTACGGGATGAGCATCGGCAGCTAGCCATGCGTCCGCGTGTCTTTTAGCTGGGAGGCTTAAGGAACCGTTCGACTGCAATGCAACACAAGCGGACATGTTCACGGTGTCCATATGTACATATGTATGTACAGATACAGGGCTTGACCGTTGAGATGGAAGTACTGTACAGAGTACATCCTACTGTATCCATCCATGGCTTGTCATGAGTAAGGAAGACAGTCAGACAGACTGACAGACAGGCAGGCAGGCAGGCAGGCAGGCAGGGAAGAAAACCGTTGTCGTGCGTGCTGTGACTCTTGCTGTTGAACGCTGGCCTCATCAACAACTCACAAAAAAGACGAATACGTGAGTGGATTGCATTTCAATGTCAACAAACCCCGGACGGCAGATATGGAGCCAATCCACGAGACCGCTATCACACCAGATCCCGCCTGTTTGGGCCGTACCTACAGCAGGGCTCCAACAGCTTCAAGTCGATCCACTGTGTATGCTGTCAAGTCTGCAGCCGGGGGTAGAGGACCTAGAAGGCTTGGGAGGTTAGATGTACAGTAACTAAGATACTAGCATCATATCGGGTCGAGGCTGTTTTGTTTGTCGTGGCACTCCATCATTTGTAACAATAGTACAGCAGCACAATCATGAACAACCAGAGAAGAAAAAAAAAAAAAAAAAGTCCAGGGGTTCACAGAAACCATCTCTCGTAACCCTTGTTCCTGGCTTCACCGCTCTAGAAGCCAGGCGGTCAGGGCCATCCGACGCCCGACCCAACCGTCTGGACGGACACGCAGATTGGCGGCTGATCATTTGCTAAAAAGAGGCTTTCAGGGGTTGCACTGTAGGGATGTGATGCGATGTGATCCATCAAAACTTGTCCGCCACTTTGGCTGTTGGAAAGACGGTAAATGTATGTAGGTATGTATGTATGTACCTTTAGTAGCTACAGTACAGATCCCCGCGCTTAATTCTGATACAGTAGAATGGAAGTCGTAGCGAACGTCTGCAGAAGGGTCACAACAGCGTACAGCACAGTACATGTCTCTCCCACCCAAGTCGGTGGCTTTTGTCTTTGCTTCTGCTGGGCTTCGTTTTCTTTTTTCCTAACCCTTACTTCTCTTCACCGACTTCACACCGAAACGGAATAACGGCTCCCTGAGTTGTCAATTTCACAAATCACAAGCATCATAGGTGTTCGTTTTCCCACAGAGTTAACGTGTTCCGCCACTTTTAGATAGTACCTTAGTACCTAGTCCCTTTTGTACTGTACCTTTCAATACGTATCCGTCTGTAGTCCAAGCTCAAAGCCTTGATTCTGAGTTCCAGGCATACTGTATCCGTAGACATATATCTTGTTCTGCCCACCTCTATTTCAACCTTTCACTTCCTCCTCCTGTTCTGGTTCCAAGCTCTACTCTACTCTATTAACTTGTTTTTCGCTTTTGCCTGCCTGCTTGTTTCTGTTTTTATCCATCGCCGCGTCACATCAAACAGTGTGGCTTGTTTATTTGGGGGCAGACCGGTAACCTAAAACTCAAAGAGGCGGACAACAAAGTCGAACGAACTCTCATAAAAACTTGGCCTCCCTCCCACCCTAAAAACCAGAACCTTCGTGTTGCCCTGTCGATCCATTACCGCTCCACTCGGAGTCCGTACAACAAAGATTCTCTCTACTTGATCGCCCGCGAATTCCGAGTTTGCAACAACTCAATTCGTTTTTAAACCAGTCTCATCTGCAGCATCTTTGTCGATTCTGATCAAATTTCAGTCGACATTGTGCAAATCGTGTTTGGACGTCGCCACGTTCTCTGTATTTCAGACCGCCTCACACCTAATGTTTCGACGATACGCGCTCGGCTTTTCGAGCGTCCAGCGACAGCTCTCAACCATGAGCTCCAACACTCCCGTTGAGGATACTATTCGGGCCAAGGTGAGATTTTCTATGAGATTTTCATAGACAGAATCAATTATTAACTATTTTTTTTTCTTTTCCCCAGATCACCGCGGCCTTCAACCCGCAGACTCTTGAGATCTACAATGACTCTCATTTGCACTCTCACCACAAGGCTATGGAACACACGACCTCCAGTGAGACACACTTTCGGTAAGAATTGCGCTCTTTGTCACCATCAATCGAGCTCTGTGCAACTTTTCATCATGATTTGGAATCAGATCATATCATTTCGCCTCATCTCATCTCATCTCATCTCAGCCCGCGTGACACTTTTGTCATGCAATGCAGTCTTGTTCATACCCCATACTCACTCACACCCTCACCCACACCGTTCTTCTGCACATACCCCAGTCCTAAAGATCAAACCAACTCCATCAACATGCACTAACACGTGACAGCGTGGTCATCACCTCAGACGCCTTCAACTCTAAGATGCAGCCTGCCCGTCACCGCATGGTCTATGCCCTTCTCCGTGACGAGATGGCCCAGGAGAACGGCATTCATGCTCTCCAGCTGCGCACCATGACTCCCGAGGAAGAGGCTCGCCAGAGGAAGAAGAAGGAAGACGCAGCCGCCGCCCGTGCCGCCCGAGCTGCTGAATCGGAGGAAGAGTGAAAACTCGACTCGACTCGACAAACTCTCGCCAGAAAGAAATGAAGACTATAACGACCGCTAATGACAGAATGACGACCACAAGGCTCACAAACCCGGATTGCTCTCAGCAAAACCATATCAATTGGGACAGCAGAAAGGACAAGGCGAAAAAGACCACGTCGAAGGATGGGCAGCGAGTAGTCGTGCCACGGAGCGAAAAAAAAAATATATATATCAAGATTGGGACTAAAAGAAAAGATTGTATGATACCCCCGTGGACTGAGACGACGACTGGCAGTTGGGGCGAAGATAATCTTGTTTTACGGAATGATGGAGAGGAGTATCTTTACGAGGAAAAGGCGACTGGACCACAAGAGCTCTTATACTTCTCCATCTTCTGCATCATCGCTATGCTGCCAGTCTTTAATCAAGCCAGACTCTCAGTCGAACCAGCTAGCTTACCATAGACATGTTGCCCACGCACAATAGACAGTTCTTTCCGCCACCGATTTATTATGTTTTATGCTAACAACTTTTTCATGGTATGAGACTTTCATGGCCTGAAACGCCCTATTCTATAATGTTATATATGTTTTGATACACATAACCGCCAACAATTCCTTATAGCTTGGTCAACATATCCCGGGGTATCGGATGAAATAAACAAACAAACGCAGCCACAGACGCCTAGCATCATGTTTCCTCCAGCATCAACATAAACGACACTTTCGACACTTTCAACACCTTTCCTGCATTTCGATACAGCACTTTTCTGAACCCCCTATGCCCTTACTATGCGCGGCTACTGCTCCTTCGGCCATCTTGTGATCCCGACCCCCTCGATTTCCTGAAATGTTCTCGGAGTTTTGCGAGATCCTTGCTCGAGCGCCTGACTGGCGTTGATTTGGACTGGTTGCTCGCGGCGATCTTGTTGAAGTACTGCGACGGTCGGGGGGCCCTCGACTTCATTGCCGATGTTTCGTAGGTAGATGGTGGTAGCATTGATGATTGTGTAATCTTGGGTGAAGGTGGCGGTGGCGGCTGAGTCAAGATTTCACGGGCTCGCGAGGACTGGAGTGGCCGTGTTTGTGAGGGCATGTTCCGGGACTTGGAAGAAGAGGGTCTTGGTTTAGTCGGCTTTGGTGCTGGCACAGGTTTCAACGTTACTTCCAAGCCATTTGCTGAGGCCATGGAGGACTTTCGTCTGCTGGAGGTCGAAAGTGGCGCAGCCGGCATCTCAGGGAGGTCGATATCCATGTCACTCTCAACAGTTGCAATTGGTGGTGACTCCACGCCCCGTCTGTTCGACGAATGATGCGATGGTCTCGATCCTGAGCTTGAAGGATCATGATGTTCCTCAAAGTCTCCTTCGTCTTCCGAACTCGTGTAAATGCTAAGCACATCTCCCTCCGCTCTTTTATAAACCATTTCGTTTGCCTGTGTAAATTCTTCAGGGTATGACCTGAGAATATGGCTGAGATTGCCCCTGTTCACCAGATATTTATCATAAGCTGGGGGATCCTTTTGCTTATTGAACCAGTCGATTGCAACCATGGCTGTCATGCCGGCGCGATCCACGTACTCCCTATAGTAGCATGGGAAAGCTCGGATGAAGTCGTCATAGAGGCAGTCTCGAAGGAGACGCTTTGGACGTAGGTAGTTAAGATATACACATGCGGTGATGAAGTTCAACTTGGTGCCTGGTAACTTCCGACTGCTGTCATCATTTGGATAGTCTGGGTATTGCTGCACAAAGGCATCATATGGCTCGATAGGAGCCCCTGGCGCTATGTGTGGTGGTGCAGGTAGAGGCGACTTTTTAGCCGCCATCTGGCTACTTAAATGCTTGCTGGAATTTGCTGATGTAGCCATTTTTGATGGGCCCATATGTGAGGGTGTTGTAGGTCGTTGCGTAGGCTCACATCCGTTATTTGTGGTCTTTTTATTTGGGTCAAAGGGCTCAAGCTTAACGACAGTTTCCGGCCGATGATTAGTAGGAGGCTCCACATTCAATCCTTGAAGACTAGTTGACGGCACAACCTCCTCGACGTTGTCCACCGTCTCGATTTCTTCGTTGCCCTCGATGGACTTTACAATAGACTCTTGAGTTGCAGCCACATTCCCTGTGAAAGGAATAACAGGGTCTGATGACGTTGGTATCGAACTATCAACAATCACTGGTGGTATTATGGTGGGTGCAAGGCGTTCTTTTTCATTATGACTTTTCTTCCTCTTTTTGCCCAGGTCGTCATCCATAGGGATAGGTTTGAATTTGAGTCGAGGCCGAGACCCGCCATTTCTCGGGCTGTCATTCCCAAGAAGACTTCCTTTGTTTCCAACAACAGTATTCGGGACGACTGCTTGGGTAGGGTTGCTCGGTTGGGCGCATGGAGGTGTAGCCATAGCACTGTTACTCGATAGTGGAGACGGTGCTATCGGATTGGAGCGCACTGCTGTACGGTTGATTGGGGCATTGAGATGCGGCTGGGCATCTGGAATCCTCGTTTCTAGATCATCCTCTGTTTCCGCGGAAGAAGGTGGATTCTCGACCACTGGTATTAATGTTCGTACCGGGGGGGCTGTGAAGTTCGGTTTGGGAGTTTCGTGAACAATAGAAGATGGCATGCGCTCAGGCTCTTTCTCTTGATTATGGCGTGGGGGACTTTGGCTCGGGCTCCAAGAAACATGTCGTTCAGGAGACGACTGTTGGGGATTCTGGTGGTCGGATTTGGGGGAGCCCGAAGGGCCATTGCGTATCCGCTTGCTCCTTGCTGATGGCGCCGGACTACCGCTTCGTTTTTTCGATATGGGTGTACGCTCTTGAATGACTTCTTTCTTTGCAAGATATGTTGATTTGACCGTCTCGAGGACGTGACCTGGGATTTGCGAGAGGCCGTGAGGTGTATTCTTTAACTCGACTGCCCAAGAATCCGGGCTCTCAAGCAAATCTTTTTGGTCGGAAGGGATGTTGGTGATTCGAGGTCGGCTGAACAACTCCGTAATGTCCCGCTCAGGGGAGGGAGTGGGAGACATTGGGACTCAACTGGCTTCCCAAGACCGGTCACGATATGTGTTACATGGGCTGTAGTGATGGCGGTTCTCGATGTTGGGTCAGTGTGACGAGCGAAGAGATCGGCGAGAAGGAGAAACGGGGATCAGCTTCTGAGATGTGCAAGTGTGTACGCATATGACTTTCATGCAGGAAGGGACATGTTTTTGCGGAGCATTGCAAGCAATATCATATGGTGACGACTTCGAAGCGATCAAAGACTATTGCAAATCGAAACGAAACTCAGCGCGCCCTGACGCGACGGGTAATTTTGGAGGCTGCTGCGGGGTCCAGTTCACACCTAACAAGTTGGCAGGTGGCTCGTGCTTGATCTGCGCCAAGTCACCGGTACTTGGGAACTTTCGAGCTTTCCATGCATGTGCAGAAATGGCAGGACTTGGTGCAGCTTCATCTACACCGCATTTACTCAGCATGAAGGCGATGATAGCGCCGTGATATTATAGGAGATATTAAGCGAAGTCCCCATTGACTCACCGAGTGTCATGTTTTGCGTTGAGTTGACCATCGCGGCATATGCTACCGTTGGGTATGTTCCACGACAGCCCACGAAAAGCATCAGACACGTACTGGTGACCCCCATGCCGTTAGCATTTCAGTTCCATGTCCGTTGCCTTGCAAGGGTCTGACGCCATCACGCATCCCACATCCATATCTCAGATGCCCAAAGGTTGTTCTCGGCCTTGGATCTTCACAGCGCACAGCCGTGATTAGCTGTGCGGGACAACATCCCTATCCTTCTGCGCCGCAGCATCTGTATCCAGCTGATGCCTTGCCGTCATTTTGCTTGATGCCGCTTGCCCTATCAGCCCTTGGCGTCTGAATTGACGTTAGCCCGCGCCATCCCGTCTTATCCAAGACAAGAGCCCCGACCTCTCTTGCAGTATTGTCTATCCACAACAGCTTCACCGATCCGCGAACCCTGAAGATCGACTTCTCCGCTCGCTGCTTCTCCGTCCGTCGACGACCTACTTTCCTATCCTTAAAAAGCTCGCCAGATCACCATGCTGTTGATATCTTGTACTCGATCTGTGGCTGCTGCGTTTGCTTGAGAGACTCGAAGCGGACAAACGTCACATGCGTCAAGTCTTAGACCTCTCTAGTCAAGGCCTTTCTGTTGACGCTCGGCGGGCATCCGCATACCGACTCTCAACTTTCTTCTTCCAGTCACTGTCGAGTTTGCACATGCCGAACCTCCCTGCCAATTTCCAAATAGCATCATCATCAGAATGTCGCGGCCCAGGTCAGAGTCCGTAGCCTCCACGAGCTCCCCCATCCGAACCCGCCGCGATTCTATCAACTCCATTTCTACAGGGCAACTTGCCCACACACTCGACAAGATTCACACATCCGCAAGCCAGTGTGATTCTCTAACCACCTTTAACGATTTCGCACCGCCTCTAATAGTAGCACCGACCTCGGAAAATAAAGGAATAGCGGGTGATTTGGTTCAGCAAGGTCTTAGTGGTCTCTATAGTCGTTTGAGGGAAGCTGTTGGTGGTGGAGGCTCATCAAAATCGCCCCAGGAACAAGCGCCTGGAGAGAAATCAGAACCATCTTCAAAGAGAACATCGCTCGTCGGGAACCATGGCTCGAAAGCTTCTATTAGCTCGCTTAGTCGGGTCGACACAGGCGCATCTTTGTCCACTTCCTCATCTCAAGTTCTTCCTGCTGATGGAGCTTCGATAAATCTAAGCAGCGGCATTATCGAACCTCGACCGCAAGCCCAGTCCTCCAAGCCGTCAAGCATCAGCCTTATGTCAAATCAAAAGTCCAACCCGACAAACCGCCAAAGCTTCTCCAAAAAGGCTCCCAGTTCTATCGCCGCTGACCCTACCATTGCCCCTGTTACGGTGCACAGAGATCCCAGTCATACCACCCTTCGCACCGAAGACAGTAACGGCGCCGGATCAAGCCGAAA
Source organism: Fusarium austroafricanum (assembly GCA_012932025.1). NCBI lineage: Eukaryota > Fungi > Ascomycota > Sordariomycetes > Hypocreales > Nectriaceae > Fusarium > Fusarium austroafricanum. Next base: position 77,686 of record JAADJG010000398.1, on the reverse strand, counting down.
GAGTATCAGCAGTAAAGCTGATTTGCAAGCGCATCTATCAACGGCCGAATCGTCGGCCAGCCTCTATGATATGGATGGAAAACTTCCGCCTCGATCTAAACGTGAGGACACATCGAGTATTGAGGAAAGTCTCAGGAGCCCGACCAGTCCCAGGAGTACACACCATCGAGTACCCTCATTACAGACCAGAAGTATTCGCAGTCCTTCCATCACCTCATCTCTGTTGTCGCCCGACAGTGTAAGAAGGAAACCTGCTGTTATCGACCGCATTAGCCGGTCAAGGTCTCCTGGAGGTCAAAACTCAAGAGATTCCTCATTGGACAGGGGAACCGCAGAGCCTAGCCACGTCAGCACATCTGCGCATGATTCTGTTTGCCACGATTCCTTCTCTAATAACCCAAAACCACAAAAGATGGCTTCGGGCAATTTCAGAATACCTGGCACTGTTACGAGCAGCGAGGAAGCCTCTGAGCAGGTAAACGCACAACTCACCCGAATGCGAAAGCAGGTTTTGAGTAAGGAATTCTGGATGAAAGATGACACTGTCAAAGAATGTTTCCTCTGCCAGACGCCATTCAGTGCATTCAGAAGAAAACACCACTGCCGAACCTGCGGCTGTATCTTTGATTCAAAGTGTACGACCGTGATATCGGGAGAGAAGTTCGGTGTACAAGGCTCCTTGCGCGTTTGCAAACGATGTCTTGAAGTCATCACTAGACGCTTCGATGGGAGTGGTTCGGAGGATTCTGGAGACGAACAATCGTTTATGCCAAGATTCTTTGGTGCAAATCATGCGAAAGCCTCCAGCAACGCGAGCCAATCTAAGCCAAGAGATAATGAATCAGGTGTTGCCTCAGAAGGATCAGAAGACTCAAGGCCTGTATCAAGACCCGTGACGACACCAATGATGGCCATACCTGCAACTCGCCGCCTTGGAGAATCACGCACTGCAGCGATTTTGGAGATCGACGCGCCACAACTGAGCAGGCCTGGCTCTTCGAGGTCCCTCAAATCGTTAAGTGCGAGGCCGCATTCTTCTGCAGGCCATAAGCGACATCACTCCAAGCATAGCGGCTTCCTGAATCGATTCAAACCTGCACCTGAAGAGAGGGCCCCTTTTCGGCGTGGCATCGACGATGAGAGTGCTAAGAAGCCAAAGTTTCCTGCTTTTCACGACGATAACATCATCGATCCAGAGCTGGCCGATTACATGTCTGATGAATCAAGCGAAGATGAACAGATGAGCCTGTTTACGACAATGACTGGCGATTTGCAACCGGGGAGCCTTGGCGACGACAAGTCGGAGCTTACGCCATATGTAAATGCTAATAGGAAATATCGCCATAGGGCAGGCGAAAAGAGCATCAGCGGTATGAGCTTCGTGAGTAGGGGTGGGCTCGATGAGCTGCCCGGCAGCGTTGGCGCATATCGACGGCCACCGAGGCGACGGAACACTAGCAATGTCAGTGGCAGTATGCATCACTTGCCGTCGCCGCGGCCAAAGTCTGCTGTGTACAAGCCTTCGCAGTCGTCGGAAATGCTCTTCGCATTGGACACGCCTCATCAAAGTGCGAACCAAATTACTAGAAGTGATTCTTTGCAGCACACGAGGGCCCCCAAGGTCGAGCTAAATTCATCCAGTTTGAGGCACGTTGACAAATTACTTCACCAGCTCCTCGACGATGCGGAGATCTCAAATCCGCCAGCATGGCAAAAGGCCCTGGTTCCCATTCTCTTGCGAGCAACGGACGACGTAGATCCAGACGTTGGAAAGGGGGAAGACATGGATATCCGACACTATGTCAAACTAAAGAGAATTCCAGGAGGGAAACCCGGTGATACAGCCTACATCTCAGGCGTCGTGTTCACCAAGAACCTGGCATTAAAGAGCATGCCACGCAGGATTACCAATCCACGAATAATGCTTGTCACATTTCCCATTGAGTACCAGCGGCACCAACAGCATTTTATGAGCTTGCAACCTGTAATTGAGCAAGAAAAGGAGTTCCTACGAGTTGTGGTCCAGAGAATCACGAATCTTCGCCCACAGGTGCTTCTTGCGGAGAAGAGCATTTCTGGTGTGGCTTTACAGTATCTTTCCGATGCAAACATTTCAGTGGCTTATAATGTTAAGCACACAGTCATTGAGGCAGTTGCACGATGTGCTGAAACAGACATCATATCCTCTCTCGACATGCTGGCCTTGCCGGTTCAAATTGGGCGATGCTCAAGCTTCGAGGTTAGGACATTCGTGAACAACGACTATCCAGGTCGCAAGAAGTCATACATATTCTTGTCTGGGTGCACGCCCGAACTTGGTTGCACGATTGCACTGAGGGGTGCCAACAGCACAGTGCTCTCAAAGGTGAAGCACATCATGGAATTCATGGTTTACGTTGTCTACAACCTGAAGCTTGAGTCGAGCCTTCTCAGGGATGAGTCCATCGAACTCCCAGAAGGTGGCGACTCTATGACAAACTCCACACACCTCCCCGGCGACAGTATACGATCTCTGAGCGTCAATAGCGTTGAAGACTCGAGAGACGGCACAGCTGTTGTGTTTAATCATCCTCCAGGGGAAAGCGAGCCCCCCTCTCAAACTACTGTGGAAAGCTCTAGTGTTGCCGAAACTGACGACACGGGCTCCCTAAACCAATCGGGCCAGCTGACTCAAGAACGTACACGTCTGGTGTCCCTCCAAGAGCAACCTGATCCTGTTGCTGAAGATCAAACCAGCCAGGTCCCAGACGATGTTCCTATGCCAACTTATTATAGTGACATGGTAGCCAAGTATGAAACCAAGATTCTTTCGGCTTCTCCATACGTCAAATTCACACAACCCTACCTTCTAATGAAGACGCGCGAGCAGGAGAGAAGATTACTTTACTTGCGCAGGCTCCGTAACCACGATTATTACGAAGACAAGGGTGACCCGGAAAAGGCAGACCCTCCAAAATTCCAACTCATCAAGCCCGAAATGGTCGAAGCAATTGGTCAAAAGGCACCGCGGCAGATCATGGAAATTCTACGAGCCGTTCACGATGCCGAGTACGACAAGGCCTTGTACAATTATCAAACCCAGACTCGCCAGTGGGAGACTTACATCCAGGGCAACCTCGATCTCTTCGACCCATACTCTCATCAGAACATTGTCGTTCTTTATTCTGTCGTCTGCACTGAGACAAAAATTCCTTGCACCGAGCCATCTTTAGTGGCCATCAACTTTTACGATGAGCAACATATCGACACCGGCATGGATCCCGATTGCACACTAGGTCAATACATCGAAGATCTTGCATACAACATGAACCAAGTCTGCACTTCCAACGGCTGTGAGCGCCGGATGCTAGAACACCACAGAACCTATGTGCATGACCAGTTTCGAATCACTGTATTTGTTGAAAACATGCCGAACAATTCTGCTCTGGCTGACTATGATGGCATCACAATGTGGACTTACTGCAAGATTTGCAACAAAGACACCGAAGAGAGACCCATGTCGGAAGCTACCTTCAAATACTCGTTTGGCAAATATTTGGAGCTCCTATTTTGGGGACGTGGATTGAAAATGAAAGGCATGCATGAGTGTCCCCATGACCACCACCGAGATCATGTCCGATATTTCAGTCTTCAAGATGCACGAATCCGCATTCATTGGGACCCCATTGATCTGTTGGAGATTGTTGTACCACGAGCAAGAATTACCTGGAAGGTGACCAATGACCTGAAACTCAAGAATGAGATCTTTGCCAGAATGGAGGAAAGATGGGCCAAGTTCATGGCATCGGTCAGATCGAGACTATTGTGCATCAGAATTGACAGTGTCTTGCCTGACAAGGCAGACCTGTGTAAATCTGAAGTTGATCGGTTGACTGCCAAGGCAAAAGAAGACCTACCAATCATCGTGAGGAGGCTACAGGACATCTACGTCAATTCGAAGTACTACGAAGTGGTGCCTTTCAACAGCATTGTTCGAGAGATGCTCGAGAAAGCTGGCGAATGGGATCAAGCGTTTGCCAAGTTTGAGGCTGATTTCTTGAGTGACAAGGATATGCGTCAGTTGACCATTATGCAGCTGAAGAAAATGTTCACAGACAACGAATCAAAGGAGTCTTTAGCTTCGAACGAAGGCACACCGTCAACTGTTGATAGCGAGGAGCGGCCGTCCCAGACATTCACAGAAGAGGAAGGGAAGAGCACTCAGCCCACGGACTACACCGACAACACCAGCATGGAGACTAGTGTCACTTCATCAAAGCCTGTCGATGATAGGGACATCCCTGATGAGGATGGAAAGGTTGAGATCCCCGCAGAAGGTGCCATTGAACGGGTGGAACCGCTGGATCTAGCTTGCACACCCACGACACCGTCCCACCCTCCTCCTGAGCTTTCTCAGCCTGACGAGGCGTCAGAATTCCTAGATGATCAAGAAACCCCTATCGCGGATCCCCAACAAACACCAAAAGCAGCGAATACAACCTTCGATACACCCGCTGATGAGTTTGCCGAGCCGCTCCCGTCACCTCTTGAAGCGCTACCTTCGCCTGCACCATCACTGTCAGAGAAGGTTGACCAAATGCGACGAGACCAAGCCTACCAAGCAGGTCCATCTTCGATCCCTTCCCCTACCATCGAGCGTGGGCCTTCTCGTAAATCTGGACAGGCGATCTCGCCTCCAATAGTGAGGGCGACTTCCCACCCTGTTCGTACACTGTCTAGGACACAGTCGGGAATTGGCAAGGGTCTTGGCATTAAGGAGTCTAAGATGAATCCTCCTGACAGCACAGGGTCTGAGTCAACAACTGAAGGGTCAATTAGAGTGGATAAGAAGCTCTCAGATCGCTTAGGGTTGAGAAATTTGAAAGAAAGGAGCAAAGCCACCGCTTCAGGGATTCCTCGATTCGTACATAAGAAGAGAGAGTCGAAGGTTTCAACGCTGGCGAGACACTTTGAGCAGCTCAGTCGAGAATTCGAGAAGGAGCGCATTCGAGACCGCAAGAAGCGTGCTGCGAGTATGCGCCAGCCTCGAGCTATGCTTCCAAGAACAACGACCAAAGCCATCGTTGAGGTTTATGACGATGTGAATGATGCCTTCGAAGAGCCAAGCCCCCCATCGGAGAGTATCGCTGAACGTGAAGCCAGCAAACGGGCTGGCAGCATTGCTTCACGAAAGTCCGATTCGCACCAAAAGTCGGAGCCTCCCACTGAACCACAGATTCCTGCAGAGCCACCCGTGAGCATAGAAGAGCTCCAACACAGGAACCCGAGCCAGCAGTCTGGGGAAGAACTCCATGAAAGGTGTGAAGAAAGGGCAGAGCAAGGAGAAAAGGATGAGAAGACCGAGAAGGACGAAAAGGAGGAGAATGATGACAATACCATTGCAAACACCAGCCAAACGTTCTCAGATGACGAAGAAAGGACGACCGACCTCGAACACTCGGTACCAGACGAGTATTTGCACGACATTAAGGAAATTGCTGATTCGGTGGACGCAAGTGAGATTCCATTGGAGTTGCCCAAGCATCAAAAGACCAGCCTGATGAAGTATCTCACCAACTTTTGGGCTGAGCGCGGCGCAAGCGGTTGGCATCAGCTCGAATACCCTGTCAACCCTAGCGACCATATCTTTGTGGATTCAGACATCATCGTACGTGAGGATGAGCCAAGCTCAGTGATTGCGCTCGCTCTCAACAGTGAAGACTACAAAGGCAAGCTGGCCAACATTCGACGAGAAGCACAAGAGGTCATGCAGCGCGAAGTCGAAAGCGTCGGGGACACGGAGCCCAAATCTCTTCCTTCAGATGGCACCGACTGGATGGTATCCGAAACAGACATGGAAAAGAGTCTTCTCCGTGTTACAGGAACACATCTCAAGTACCAGTTTCGGGAAGGCACTGCAACAATGACTTGCAAGATCTTTTATGCGGAGCAATTTGATGCCCTGAGGAGGAAATGCGGCGTTGCAGAACGTATTGTTGAGTCTCTGTCACGATGCCTGAAGTGGGATTCGAAGGGAGGCAAGACTAAGTCCGTTTTCCTGAAGACGCTGGATGATCGACTCGTTTTGAAGGTAAGTTTTAGCTGACATCCTGCCATTGTCTGGGTAAGCTAATAAGCAACTAGTCTCTCTCGCCCATCGAGACTTCGGCTTTCTTGCGGTTTGCACCAGGTTACTTCAATATCATGGCAGAAGCACTGTTTCACGATCTCCCATCCGTTATCGCAAAGATGCTGGGCTTCTTCCAAGTTTTCATCAAAAACCCGGTCACAGGAACTGATATTAAGCTGGATCTTCTGATCACCGAGAATCTCTTCTATGATCGATCAGCAACACGGATTTTTGATCTCAAGGGTTCCATGCGCAATCGCAAGATCCAGTCAACCGGAGAACAGAATGAGGTCCTTCTCGACGAGAACATGGTTGAGTACATATATGAGTCGCCTCTCTTCGCAAGAGAGCATTCCAAAAAGCTCCTCCGAGCTTCGGTATGGAATGACACTCTGTTTTTGGCAAGACAGAATGTTATGGACTATTCACTCATGATTGCGGTTGATGAAGCCCGCAAAGAACTCGTGGTTGGTATTATTGACTGCATTCGTACGTACACGTGGGACAAGAAACTTGAGAGTTGGATCAAGGATCGTGGATTTGCAGGTGGCGGTCGTAACCGACCTACTGTTACGAGTCCCAAGGAATACAAGTCCCGGTTCCGAGAGGCTATGGCGAGGTATGTACTCGAACTGTTTGCCACTATCGTTCATATGCTAACCTGTGATTAGATACATCTTGCAAGCGCCAAACTGCTGGCATTTGTTCAACAACCCTCAGTATCCGCATTACTATGGGCGCGCTAGGTTCGAGGAGCCTGAGATGCTTCACTGAGGAGTGCATAAGATGCCATATACGACAAGAACGGAATGAATGACGACAAAAAGACATACAGTTCACCACGGCCATTGTACACGTTTAAAGGGTTGCATTTTATTATATATCATCAGCGTTGTTAAGCAATCTATCTATTCACGGAAAGCATTCATTCAAGAGGGTTAGCGACAAAGGATCGCTTACTACAAGGGTTTGCATGATGTATGAGATATGGATAAATCAATAGACTTGGCTGCTGTTGTATGCTGCTTGAACATAGGAAGGATATTCATTGGGGATTCACTTGCTTGATCGTGATCCATTGGGATGGGGTGCTGTCTGATGTCACTAATGGCTTTAGGCGTTATGGCAGGCCTGTGGCGCCTGTAAACCACTGAAACCTGCCATATCAGGCACATGCAAAGCCCTCCCATACATCATGGATCCCATCCATCCACTTCTTGCTCTTACACCCTAACAAGACCAACTCAAACTTGACTTGAACAACTAAGGCTCCAAAAACAACAGATAAATGTCGATTGAGCTAAACTGGGAGACGCTCACAAGCGGCCCTGATGGCGACGCCCTCGCTGAGCGCATCAGGGAATTCGTCCACGACAAATTCCAGACAGTTCCACTACCAAAATTCATCCGCTCAGTAAACGTCCACGGTTTCGACTTTGGTACTATACCTCCACGACTTGAACTCAAAGACATCACAGATCCTCTGCCAGACTTCTACGAAGAAGATTTGGATGATGATGAAGAAGACAGCGAAGAGGAACCATCGCCGCCGCCACCACCTCCAGAGCCCACAAGAATGAGGCCCGGACCTGCGCCTTGGGGAGGGTCGACGAGGAGAGGTGGTGGGTTGAGAAGCGAAGTGTTGAGAAATGAGATGATGGGCCATGATTTGGGCAGCCCGTTCCTAGGGACATCTACGCCAGGAATTCTAGGTGGATCAGGGCTGGGCTACTTTCAAAGCCATCTTGGCACAGGTACACATACACCGTTGGCAGCCGTCGCAAGTGCGCACCATACCAACTGGATGAGTGTCCCAGGAACACCAGCGCGCGAATGGGGAGCCCCAAGTCACACACGAAACCCATCTCAGAGCAGCCTCACTTCTGTTGATAACTTTAAATCAAGCCTTGACCCGCTGCAGAGCCTGCGTGAGAAGGGAAGCGTGTCTACACTTGCGCCTACGTCAGTGGAGGCGTCACGGCCACCAACAAGGGATACGCACCTGGGCGGTTCAGCTATTGTTGATGACGATGATGACGAGGGCGATGAAGAGGCTGGGCCACGGCCAAGAGAACCCCGCGTTGAGGACGTGCAGGCTGTCTTTCGAATACGCTACAATGGCGACATACGTTTGAACCTGACGGCAGAGATCTTACTCGACTATCCCATGCCGAGTTTCGTGAACATTCCTCTCAAACTCAACATTACAGGCTTGACATTTGATGGTGTGGGAGTGCTGGCGCATATTCGCAAGCGAGTGCACTTTTGCTTCCTTGGACCAGACGATGCGCTGGCTGCTGTTGGTCCTGACGAAACCAATGAGGAGGAATCAGGTGAATCGGGTGGTTCTACAGGAGATGTCAAGAACGAACATCATAAACCACGATTTGGAGGACTCCTACAGGAGATTCGGGTGGAAAGCGAGATTGGAGAACGGGTTGGCGGAAAGCAAAGCTTGAAGAACGTGGGCAAGGTTGAGAGGTTCGTGCTGGAGCAGGTCAGGAGGATATTCGAGTCGGAATTTGTCTATCCCAGTTTCTGGACGTTTCTCGTATAATGGACCATGGTCTATGAGAATGATCGCAGTGGGTATATAGAAAGAACACCACTTCTAATGGCTATGCAAATATTGGCACAAGCATCTTCGCTCTCAAAACATCAACATGTACAAAGTCATGACATCACAGCATCTTATGTCAAAGTCCTTCTAAATCCCTGGTATGCCTGCTGAATATCCAGCTCCAGCTCACGTGCCTGGGATTCGCTGAGCTCGTCCGTTGCTCTCATCTGGTTGAGCGTGATAAGCCATTGCACGATCTTGCCTCGGTTTTCAAAGTCCTTGTCGGTGACACGGTTTACCGACTGGATAACGTCAGATAAAAGGGGGTGTAGTTGATCTTTGGAAAGAAGACCAAGCTTGACGGCGTCAAGGAAGGTGATGAATTCTTGGGTGGCTTCAAGAATGAGAACACCGCTCGTGTTGTTGGCTGCGGCGGGGGCTGGAGTTTGCGCTGAGGGGGCTCGGTCAATGGTTGTCGAGGGCATACCAACACGAATGCGCTCAGTTGCGCGAGGGGCCTCGAGCTATAAATTTGTTAGTGCTCAATTGCTAAGATTTTCTGGAACATGGTCGAGTCTCATACATCCCACTTGGCCTTGAATTCTTCCAAATCGCCAAACTCCCTGGCAATCGTCTCATCAGCCAGCAGCGCCTTATACTGCCTCAGCGATCGCTCGCAAATCTCGGTGTACTCTGCTTCAGGAACAGCATCTTTCAGGAAGGCTTTCTCAAGCTCATCGAGGGTTATTATGATGCTAAAGAGCTCGGCGAGGGATTCTTGAAGGTCGCGCTCGGCACGGGTGTTTGTGAGTTTGACTTCCTGGAATCGGCGGTTAGCAACGGTTAAGGACTATTCAATAGTAAATAGCAAACATACCTCGTCAAGGTTTATACTTGCAGAGAGGCTTGTGTTTGGAACATAACTATGAGGAGTTGGCGCATAGCCTTGTCTTGGAATCATCATGAAAGAGGCATTGGTTTAAGTCAATAAGTAATGCGCCGCGATACCTAGCTTGAGGTGGGATAGACTGCCTAACTTACAGTACTGCCTAGTCCATAGCTGCGGGACAGGTTACGTAGGGGATTGGCAGAATATCACACCGCCCTGTCCGTTTTCGTCCACATCCCGTTATCGATAAGCTTGCAGCAAAATTTTTGGTTTTCGTTTGGTTGCAAAGAGCATTTGCAGACCCATCTAAAACTAACAAACAAAAAACCACCCAACCCCCAAAACTTGAATTCTTCAGCAGCCGAGGCGCTTCGCAGTTTTTCAAGATGGCGCCAGGCAAGAAGAACCTCAAGGCGACAAAGAAGTTCGAGAAGAGACATCTCACAGGCGTCCTCGACAAGCGGAAAGCAGGCGCCAAAATCAAGCAGCGCCAGCAGATCCAGGACAAGAAGAAGGCCAGGAAATCGAAGGATGCTGAGTTCTACAAGGACTCTAAGGACGGAAAGGATGGAGAGGTCAAGAAGCCTAGCGCCAAGGGCAAGAAGGTCAACGATATGAGTGTCGATGACTTCTTCGCGGGTGGTTTCGATGATATTATTGACAGCAAGGATAAGAAGGCCGGCAAGCTTGGAAAGCGAAAGAGGGATGGTTCTGCCGCCAAGGACAACGAAGCCAGCGATTCTGACAACTCAATTGGTGCGCAAGCCGTTGGGGCCGACAGCGAGGACGATGGTGACGACGTGGAGGAGGATCTTGGCATGAGCAAGAAGACCATGGACGAGCTCGCCGAGAAGGACCCCGAGTTCTACAAGTTCCTCAAGGAGAACGACCCCGAGGTTCTTGACTTTGACGATAACGCCGACCTCGCAGAGGTAGATGCGCTCAGCGGTGACGACGAGTCAGAACAAGAAGAGGAGCAGCCCAAGAAGAAGAAGCAGAAGAAGGATAAGGAGGCCAAGGAGCCTGTCGCTCAAGGGAACGAGTTGACACGCCAGCTCGTTGCTTCGTGGAGGAAAGCTATGGCTGAGAAGCACTCTCTTCGGGCGGCTCGACAGGTTGTTCTGGCCTTCCGTTGCGCTGCGCACTTGAACGAGGATGATGAGGAGTCCCCGCAGCGATACGTTATCAACAGCCCCGAGGTCTTCAACGACATCCTACTCCTTGCCCTTAAGGAGATTCCTACGGTTATGAACCACCATCTCCCTGTCAAGGAGTCAGCCTCCGGCAAGGCCCACGTACAGACCGAGTCAAGAAAGTTCCACACATTGTCTCTGCTGCTCAAGACATATACATCGTCTATCATGCACCTCCTCAGCACTCTGTCTGACGACAGGACCCTCAAGCTCACCCTCTCATCCATCACCCCTATTCTCCCCTACCTTCTCTCCTTCAAGAAGCTCGTCAAGGCTCTCGCCAAGTCCGTTGTCAACTTCTGGGCTCAGCCTGCCAGCTCTGAAACGACCAAGATCACAGCATTCCTGGTCCTGCGCCGACTCGTCGTTATCGGTGACAAGGGCATCCGCGAGACAGTCCTCAAGGCCGTTTACCAGGGCCTCATCCAGGGCTGCCGTGTCACAAATGCCAATACTGTCCAGGGCATTAACCTCATGAAGAATTCTGCCGCTGAACTCTGGGGCATCGATCAGGCTGTTGGCTACACAACTGCCTTCTCTTTCATCCGACAACTTGCCATTCACCTGCGAAACAGTATCGTGCACAACAAGAACGATGCGTTCCGTATCGTCTACAACTGGCAGTACACGCACTCCCTCGACTTCTGGTCCTGCGTCCTCGCTGAGCACTGCAGTCCCATCAAGGAGGCCGAGGCTGGAAAGGAGAGTCAGCTCAAGCTCCTCATCTACCCTCTCGTGCAAGTCACCCTCGGAGCCATGCGTCTCATCCCCACCGCCATCTACTTCCCCTTCCGCTTCCACCTCATCCGCTCTCTTCTCCGAATCTCTCGCGCCACTGGAACTTTCATCCCTCTTGCCTCTCCCCTTCTCGAGGTCCTCACCTCGGCTGAGATGAAGAAGGCCCCCAAAGCCGCCTCTCTCAAACCCTTCGACTTCGCCACATCATACAAGGCGCCCAAGTCTTACCTCCGCACCCGTGTCTTCCAAGATGGCGTCGGTGAACAGCTCGTTGAGCTCCTGGGCGAATACTTCCTCCTATGGGCCACATCCATCGCCTTCCCTGAGCTTGCCCTTCCCATCATCATTCAGCTCAAGCGCTGGCTCAAGCAAGCCCGCAGCAAGACACAGGGTAACAAGAACGCCAAGCTCGCTGGTCAGCTGATCCTTCTCGTCCAGAAGCTTGAGGCCAACGGCAAGTTCATCGAGGAGAAGCGCTCCAAGGTTGAGTTTGCCCCCAAGGATCGTACCCAGGTTGAGGCTTTCCTGCGTGACTTTGACATTGCCAAGACGCCACTGGGAGCTTACGTCGTGGGACAGCGCAAGGCCCGTGCTGAGCGTGCTAAGTTGCTGGAGGAGGCCAGAAGAGAAGACGACCGCAAGAGACGAGAGGACGAGAAGGCCGATTTGGAAGACCAAGTGGAGGATGATAGTGAGGGCGAAGAAGATGAGGACGAGGACGAGGATATGGATGGTGAGACTGGCGCCGCTGATAGCAACGAGGACGAGGATGATGAAGAGTAGACAAAAGATAATTGTGCTTTCTGGGCTGGTGTGCAAAAACGGACATTATTTTATATTTGTTAGAGACCTGGATCAAGGATACCTACCTTTTTCTGTTAAACTTCACCATGAAAAAAATGATCAACTGAGTGTGGAATGGGATATAAGCGATTCAACTCAAAAATGCTTTCATAGCCATTCTCGCCAAAAGCTAGCGAGCCATACATTTGTACAAAAACCATAATGCACTAACCGGTTGGCCTTAATAATTCCAAACTCCCTGAGTAATGCCATCTAACCCGCGATGGTCGATACCCCCTGATCCCAAGGACCAATATGTGAACCAAAAACGCCTTTTCCATGATTGATCTCAAATTCCGCACGCCCGAATCGCTTCATATCATAGCAACAATTGCTTATAGCTCCGGAATACCCTCCCATGTAAGTTGATCGCTGTTACTCGTGACGTCGCGGACTGTCATCCCCGTGATGTTCAGAACCGTCATCTCAATCTCCTCCTCTGACATGGCCTGACCAGCGGCCTTCTGACCCTCAAGAACATCGTACAGGCCGTAAATCTGGTCATTCTTCGCCTCAAGTTGCTTGAGCAGTGTGCGGATTGTCTCAGCAAGGCTGAGGCGCTCGCGGCGGCCCAAAGCCTTATCACGGCTGCTGTATTGAGCCTGAATGCGAGTAAGCTCAAGTTGGAGGTGATGGGATTCATCCTCCAGGCCCTTGATAACCACAGCAAGCGCATGGCCAGGGTGCTGGACGGGCCGCATCGTAGGGTCCTCTACCGACAAGTCACGGTCGGTGACGGGGATAGGTCGAGGAATAGTAACACGCTTCTTACCGGCGGCGATATCGGCGGTCGAGAAGATGCCACGGTGAGATGTGATACGGCTACAGACGGTGCAGTTGCGGCATTCGTGCTCACAGAGGTCATCAAGCACTCTCTTGGCATCGCTGGAGAGAACAGGGCAGGTATCCTTGTCCACGCTCTTGGTGCTATCAGCCGTGACATCGGTCGTAATCTGCTTGCGCGAAGATCGCGAGTGAGATCGTGAGTGAGATCGAGAGTGCTGTGATTTCGCACTCTGAGCAGTAATGTTCCGAGTAGTCGATTGCCTTTGTTCAATGCCTTTAACCTCCTTACGTGCCTTGGGTGCCACACTCAGCTGGGTTGAGTTATCCTGTGTCACATTCTCAACTGATTGAAGACCAGTGGTCTCATCGTTGTCCTCCAGCGTATCCATGTCATAAGTTGCAATTCCCTTCAAAGAGCTTCGCCTCTTGGAATCGGAAGTGGTTCTGCGCTTGCTGCCCTGGTTTGCAACATTGGAGCTGCTCTTCTTAGAAGACTTGCCAGGGATCGAGAAAGCGACCTTTTGTTGGCTACCAGTCTTTGAACTCTTGCTCTTACTTTGAGAGTGCCTAGTCTCACTGTGCGAGGTGGTGTCACGTCTGGTGTGGGTGCGAGTCTCTTCTTCTGTGATATCAGGAAGTGTTGGCAACCTGGCGCTGTCCTCAATCGGCTCAGTAATTTCCTTGGTCTCGGTGGCCTGGGCGTTCTCGGCAGTGTCGATGTCGTTGGTGTTGCTGTTCATGGTGATATCAGGAATGAAGAATGCCGAGGTCATGTTCTCCTCTGTCTCATCCTCCAGACGGGCAGAAAAGTCTTCCTTAGGGACTGGCCGATAAGATTCCAGCTGCTCTTTTAGGAACTCTACCTCCTCCTTCAGCTTCACATTCTCGTCATGAAGATCGTGAATGCTTCGTTCAAAGCCCGAGTTCTCGCGACGGAGGACCTTGTTATCCTCAAAGTACTTTTCATTGTGTCGTACCAGGCTTGCGTTGTCCTCGCCAAGGTTTGACTTCTCCCGCGCCATGTTATGAAACTCTTGCTGAAGGGTTTCAATCTCCTCCTTAGCAGCGTCAAGCTCGTGTTGAACACCGTCAAGATTCTCTCGGAGCTCCTCGTTCTCATCCATGAGAGTCTTGTTCGTTGTTCGTAGTGAGCGATTCTCGCTGATTAGGGACTGGTGCTCACGTCGAACATTGTTGTTGTCAGTTCGCAAAGATTCAATCTCCTCCTTGAGAGTCTCATGTTCCTTTCGTAACGTATCGTTAGCGGCAGAGAGCGATTTGTTCTCGAGGTCTAGCGAGTCACGCCCATGCTTAAGAGACATGAGATCTCGTCGGAGGGTGTCGTTCTCGCTACGAATTTGGTCTGTCGATTCGAGCTGCTTGTGAGTCGTTTCCAATTCCTTTTGCTTCGTGCTCAACTTGCGGGTGAGCTTGTTGATGTCCTCACAAGCCTCCTGCAGCTTCCTCACTGCGCGGTCTCGTTCTTGAGACAACGAGTCATTCTCAATCTCATTCAAGCTAATCTTGCGAGAAGCTTGTTCTAAGCGCGATTGAAGAGTAGAAACTTCAACTTCCAGGCCTGTCATAGGTCAGTCTGTTGCTCACACATATTGATTGACACATAACACTTACGGTTCTTCTGAGCCATCAAATGCTCGTTAGCTCGGACAGAAGAATAATCATCATCAAATGACTTTCGGGACTTGAGCTGAGCCTCTAATTGCTCGACCTGTCGCTGCAGATTCTCGGCATATTCATGCACCTTGTCATAGTGCTCTTGGAGAGAAACGATCTCTTCGCGGATCATATCCATCGACACAAAAATCTTCTCCTCATCCTCTGGCACCTCGACTTCATCAACTTCGGCATGAGCTGAGAGCGAAGGCTTCTCATAACGATCATGAACCCTGCCATTCTTGACAAAGATGGGAACTCCGTTCCTCATTGAACCGCTAAAGCGAAGAGTGCCATCGACAAAATCACCAAGATGTGAGATATCGGGCATGAAGAAGGAGCGGGCGTTGCTTTCGTTATGAGCAGGGCTAGCTATGGATTGTGGTGAGGGCGGCACAGCAGTTAAGCTAGATTTGGCCGAAGACATCTGTGGGGAGGACTTATTTTGCTGGTTGCGATCCTGAATCTCGGGGCTCTTGGCCCCATTACGTAGACGGTCGAGCGCCTCGGAGAGAGACTCTCGACGTTGTTGCTTATGTCCAGCCATTGATTCGGATGACGTTCGTGTGTGGACCTTTGACAGCGGGCTAGGGTTGTGTGCGTTCTTGCTCCAAGAATGGTAAGGTAGGGCTCGTGGAGACTTGGAGAGGATCGAAGACAGGTCGGACTCGTTATCGACGCGAGGCTGCATCTCAGCACGCGTTCTTGCGGAACCTTGCCAGGTGTCTTGTGTGATGTCGTCAATAGCAAACTTGATGGCAGAGGCAGGAGGCTTGTTCTCCTTAGACTCAGCACTCATAGGCCGAGTGTCAGTGTTATCGTCGAAGACTGGCACCTCGCGAGTCTTGGGCATACCAAAGAACTCAGGCCACTTGCGGTGGGCAGCCTCCCAATTGACGGGGAGGTTACGGGGAGCAGTAACACGGGCAATGTCCTCGTTGAGTCTCCGTGTTGACTCGCCTTCTGGGTCGGAGAAGACTGAAGATAGTGTTGGGCTGACAGTGCCGTGTGAACCAGTGGATGAAGG
This sequence comes from Fusarium austroafricanum, assembly GCA_012932025.1. Taxonomy (NCBI): domain Eukaryota; kingdom Fungi; phylum Ascomycota; class Sordariomycetes; order Hypocreales; family Nectriaceae; genus Fusarium; species Fusarium austroafricanum. The sequence goes on along the minus strand of JAADJG010000398.1, from coordinate 61,867 downwards.
TGGTGAATTAAATGGGTTGTCTCGGTTTGCTTTCATTTCCCTAAGGATTCGAGATCGATATCTGCTTGCGGCGTCGACCTCCATAGCTCCTTCTCACGCGATGTGTGCGTGCGTGTATTTATTTGGTGAGAGCTTGGGAAATTGACGATGTTAGGCGAGTTTGCAACAGCACCCGGCGCGTATGTGGAAACCGTTGTTGTTGTGATAAGGGGTTGGGCAAGGTCAATGCTATGTCGACTTATATCTGCAATACATCTAGAGGGCAAAACGCGTCAAGAGGAACGTGAAAAGAAGAGAAAATGCCCAATGTAGAGATGTAAGAATAGAGAAGTGAATATGTTTTGGTGGAGAGAAAGAGAGGCCCGGGTTATCAAGTTGTGTTTAGGTCGGGAAACAAGAGGCCGGGGTCTTGACTGTTTTTGGGCGAAAGTAAACAAAGCGTCCGAAGACCCACTCCGGTACCCGCTTCCAGCCACTGGTGGTTGGGATTCACGGTTTGAAAACCGCTAGAGCCTCAGACGCGTTAGATGATTGGATGCGCAGAACTGTCCAACGAAAGCCCTGTCTATCATCGCGGGGCTGTTCTGGGTTAACGATGCTGCAGGTGCGCAGCGCGTTGGGTTGGTTGGCAGGACAGGACGTTTTTTCGTGCATCAAGGTTAACCTACAGTTGAGAGCGATAATTGAGGCGACTCGAAATGGCCTCAGGCAAGATACTCAGTCCAAGTGTGGTATTTTCATGGTAAGAAGATAATTAAATCAAGTCAAGACTTTATATCATTAGCGAGATGCCCCTCCATCTACACCATCCTCGGTTGCGGCGCAATTGCGTGTCATAATCTTATCTTGGACCATCGCCAGTCGACCTCTTGGCTTACACAACACAACCATGACTTCAGGCGAAGCTGATCTAAGAACAAGCGGATAATTAGAGCCAAGAATCATGAGTAATATTCCCTTAACTATCCACGCCATCATCTCTCACCGTCTCTTCGGTCTCTAGTAAATCGTTCTAGAATCTTGTGACCTGCTCGATTCATTTCGTGGTGGGGCAGATCGTCCGTTGCGTTACAGTGTCAAGTCTCAAGATAACCTTGATCTTGATTCAACATCGTCTCAAGATTTTGCGCCTTTTTTCTTTCTCTCCTTTGTGTTCACATATTTCGCCTGCTTTCTTTCTTTGTTTTCTCTCTTATGGAATCGGGTTGCTATTTCCTAGAGAAGCTTATCTCACCTCGATACTTTCCGAAATCGCATCGCCACAATTCATGACATGGGCGCCATCTCATGAAAATTACGCGGCCTGATCCAAGGAGTTTTTTCTAACAAACAGGAAAGATATCTCAAGAAATCTTGGTCTCAGGAGCTCGAAAAGCACATTGCGGTTCTCATGGCCTGGCTCAAAATATTTGCTGGTGTCGCAGGCCTGCTCACCATCATCGAGCCTGTATCAGCCGCACCCAGCCGTGAAAGCACACAGAAAGAATACTGCCCTGTTATCTATAACAAACCACCAACGAACTGCAGCACCTTACCAGAGACATTTTTGACCTTCTCGTCAAAACCCTTGGACCTTCCTCCAGCAGGGACTCAGATACTTGAGGATGCCCTCAGTGCTCTTTCGGCTTTGCAGGACCAATTTTTTGAACCTGACTACGCAACATGGCCCTCTGCTATAGACTGGACTGCTGCTGTTGCGGGAACCGTCGTGGCTGGAATGCTCACAACTTTGTCTAAAGCCATAGACACGGTCGACCTCGCTGGTATTGATGACTGGAGAGTGAAGGAGAACATCATCTCGACCTTCTACGCGCAGCTTGTTGGTTCATACTTTGGCCAGGATGTTTTATCAATCAGAGGCCAGGTATATTGGACTAAACCCCGCAAAAATATTAATGCTTTACTGACTCTCTGGTACAGGCTTACGATGACATCCTCTGGGTGGTTCTCGGCTGGGTCGAGGCCATCAAATTTGTGAGAACTCACGCCGATCTTCACTACCCGAAGATCAAATCCGAGGGAGCTTCTCCAGGCGATGATCTAAGAAAAATCATTGATGCTATGCCATGGCAAGGCTACAACTGGTTCTCGTCCTTTGCGCACCGCTCTCGCATCTTCTGGAACTTGGCAACTCATGGTTGGGAGACCAAGTTCTGCAAAGGGGGCATGGTTTGGAACCCTCGTCTTAACCCCTACAAAAACGCCATCACCAACGAACTTTGGGTTTCCGCTTCTATCTCAATGTACGAATATTTTCCAGGTGACAACTTCACTGCGCCATGGCTTAATAATGCTGCATTTCCTGACAACGACCCTACGCATCTGGAGGCCGCCATGCGAGGATACAAGTGGCTTGTGGACGTCAACATGACCAACTCACAGGGTCTATTTGTAGACGGGTATCATATTGACAGCTCCAAGCCTGGTAACACAAAGTGCGACGTGCGGGACGAGATGGTGTACACGTACAACCAGGGTGTCTTGCTAACAGGACAACGAGGACTCTGGTCTGTCAGCGGAAGCGCATCCTACCTGGAAGATGGGCACCATTTGATTCAGTCCGTCATCAGAGCGACAGGATGGAATCTCAAAGGCAACAAACCCATGGATGATCTGAGACAATTGGCACCAGGTCAGTTGCCGCCTTGGCACGGACTAGGCCGAGGAGGTATCATGGAAGAGCAATGCGATGCTAGCAGCACCTGCTCAGAGGATGGTCAGACCTTCAAGGGTATCTTCTTCCACCACTTCACCACATTCTGCAGTCCCCTTGAGCCTCTGGTAGCCAAGAAGGGCAGGACAATCGACCCAAGTGGATATCGAAGGGTGAGAAGGATACACGCAGAGGCTTGCCAGTCGTACTTGGGCTGGGTCAAACACAATGCCCTGGCAGCCCTGAAAACTCGCAACAGCGATGGCCTCTTCGGTATGTGGTGGAGTGCTGGTATCTTCAATGCACTCGCAACTTTGGATACTGACGGTATCAATCACAACGCTGAAAACGCAACGGATTATCGCAACCAAGGAACACCGGATGATGAGACATGGGGCGGGCTTCATCGATGGGTTCCAGGCACAGGACATTGGTCACCGTTAAAGTCGGAGTCTGACCAGCATGTTATGGACAATGTCAAGGAGGAGCTTCGACCTAGAACCGGAGGATATTCATCTCGGGAGGTGAGATCGCAAGGGCAGGATCCCAATGAACGGGGTCGTGGTCGGACTGTAGAGACACAAGTTGGAGGAATTGCGCTGCTTAGAGCATATTGGGAGCTTTCCCGATCATTTGAACGATGATGAGATTTCATGGTTATGATGATGGATACAATGCGTTTATTAGAGGATAGACGGCATAGACTGCGATAGATTGATTTCGATATGGACGTGTTTCCATTTATGTTCTTCCTGCCTTCCTGCTTGATTATGAGTGACTAAGTCTACGCCTGGAATAGCCTTCTTCATCAGATGTCTGTGGCGAGCCGACATAGCCGGTTGCTCGCATGAATAGTTCTCTCTCATCTTAAAATGTATTTTTCGCATTAGGATAAAGCGAAGCGATATGTCCCCTCCTGGAAGTGGTTGGGAAATGATCAGCCATTAAGTTACCTGTTAGCTGGCTCATGATAAACTTCGCGAGCCTACGCTAACCCTAGATTGGGAATTCCTTCGAAGTTAGCAGTGAGGCGTTGTTTGAGCAGATCGTTAGCACGTCAGCGGTGGCTGTGCATGTTGATAATCAAGCCCGTGAGGTTGTATTTCGAAACGAAGTACAATTTGGGAATGGCTTCAAATAGAGGGAGGTTCTATCTCAGCCTTCTCAAAGGGTTTCTCATGGATATATAAGACAACGCTGTGTCGCAGAAGATCGCATCAACACAGGACAACGCAAACAACCAAGACAACCACCTACCCTACAACACAAGATTGATAATTCAATTATACCTACACTCAACCACAATCCCATTCCTCACCCTTACCAACTATCATCATGATCGCTCTTGGCATCCGCAAGTTTATGAAAGCCCGAAAGGAGAAACACAATGATCAACTTCAACCCCGTCAACCCTAGTATGGAGGTCAACTCAACCAAAACCAACAATATCAACAACCCATGGGTCCGAACAACAACTACATGGCCACAAACAATGGCCAACCTTCATGCTATCAACCTTCGTACTATCAACCTGCCGGACCCTCTCAGCTCCCTACATACGACCAATACCCGAGACAGTGAGCGATGGAACAAGGAATTGTCATAGAGGTTTCAGAGTTTGGAGTATGAATATGTAAATTAGAACTATTCATTTGAGAAATACGATCGTTTTAAATGGTTTACTTTTCACATCAGAAGACCACCTGGAAGTTGTATACAAGGCCAATCACTTACACGCTCAGCGATAGACAAATAGAAGAGCTGTGGTTGGTGGCGCAACAGTATAGGTACAACCTCCGATATCGAAACCCCACGGGCTTGGTTCTAGCCCCTCCATTTGGTCAGGAACTGCTAATTTATACATAGCATTTTCAATACTTACAAGAGATCCTTCTATCCGTTATGCTTCCTATCAATAAATCAGCTCATTACCCATTTTACTTGGTCAATTGGAATCAAAAGCAAACTTAATGTATTTCATCGCACGATAACCGGCCTTAGATCGGCCTGCACCAGTTTTGGCGACACCGCTCAAGTAATATCCGCACCCGGTAGGGACTTCTTATCTCGCTATAAATGCTCCACATTCTACGTCACCCCTGTGCGAATTGACTCACAGCTGGTGTCCAACAAAAAATCAGGTCCGATCTTTCGGCGGTGACCTTAGATAGAAAGCATATTACCTTTCCTGACTCGAAACCTTTGTTCTCTTTACACAACATCACTTCATACAATTTCTTACGATGCCTGCAGCCCACGATCCTCCTATCGTCGACATGCCTGTAAACGGCGCCGTCAATGGCGCTGTCAATGGCACAAATGGTGACTCTCACGCTCGCCCGCATACGCCGACGACCGGAATGGCTTTAACTGAGTACAGCGCCAATCCGTCCACACCGTCTGAGGAGAAGCGGAAGCGCATCAAGGAGATTGTTCCTGAGGAGTATCTCCTTCCTACAGGATATCCTGATGTGAGTTTCGCACCACTCCAGACATTGTCAATTGCGAAGCTGACAGTATTGTAGTACCTTCGTCTTATCGCCAGCGCAACATCTCGAGTCTACGAGGCCTGCAAGGTCACTCCCCTCACAAACGCCGTCAACCTGAGCAACCGACTCGAATGCAATGTCCTCCTCAAGCGTGAAGACGAGCAGCCCGTGTTCAGCTTCAAGTTGCGCGGCGCTTACAACAAGATGGCCCATCTCGACCCCACTAAGAGCTGGAAGGGTGTTGTGTGCTGTTCTGCCGGTAATCACGCACAAGGTGTCGCGTTCTCGGCCCGCAAACTCAAGATCCCCGCGACCATTGTCATGCCAGAGGCGACTCCCAGTATCAAGCACTTGAATGTTGCTCGTTTGGGTGGCCATGTTGTCTTGCATGGCGCTGACTTCGATGCGGCTAAGGAGGAGTGTGCGAGACGAGAGAAACAAGATGGGCTTATCAACATTCCCCCATTCGACGACCCGTACGTCATCGCTGGCCAGGGAACCATCGGAAACGAGTTGTTCGGTCAGGTCAATATGGCCAAGGTGGAAGCCATCTTCTGCGGTGTCGGCGGCGGTGGCCTTATTGCTGGAATTGGTCTGTATGTCAAGCGCATGGCTCCTCACGTCAAGATCATCGGTGTTGAGGCCCATGATGCCAATGCTATGGCGCAGTCATTGAAACAAGGCGAGCGAGTATTGCTCAAGGAGGTCGGCCTGTTTGCCGATGGCGCTGCTGTCAAAATTCCCGGAGAAGAGACATTCCGTATCTGCAAAGAGGTCATCGACGACGTCGTTGAGGTGACGACCGACGAGATCTGCGCCGCTATCAAGGACATGTACGACGACACTCGTTCAGGCCTTGAACCTGCCGGAGCCCTCTCCATTGCTGGTCTCAAGAAATACGTTGCCCAGAACCCCTCGAATGATTCAAAGCGCAACCTTATCGCCGTGACATCGGGTGCCAACATGAACTTCGACCGTTTGAGATTTGTCGCTGAGCGTGCCACCATGGGTGAGGGCAAGGAGGCTTTGTTTGCCGTGCAGATTCCCGAACGCCCTGGATCCTTCGCCGAACTCATCAACAACATCATGCCCCACGGCGTCACGGAGTTCTCCTACCGATACTCCACAGACGAAGTCGCCAACGTTCTTATTGGTGTCTCTCTGACAGCTCCTGCTCACCAGCGATCTGAGGAACTCCGTTCTCTAATCGATCGTATCCAATCGAACAACATGGACCTTACCGATCTCACCCACGATGAGCTCGCAAAGAGCCATATCCGGTATCTTGTTGGCGGTCGATCAGGCGTTCCCAATGAGCGACTATACATGTTTACCTTCCCCGAACGACCCGGAGCTCTCGAGAAGTTCCTCGTCACGCTTCGTCCCAAGTTCAACATCAGTCTCTTTCAGTACCGTAACTACGGCGGCGATGTGGGCAAGATCGTTACTGGCATCCTATGTCCCGACGATGAGGTTCCCGAGCTGGAGACATTTTTGCGCAAGGTCGGATATCCTTATGTGGATTGCACCAACTCACAGGTCTTCAAGACATTCCTTCGAACTTGAAGATATGAATGAGAAATGAGGCATGAATGTTTGGGTCATGTAATACGGCGTTGGGTTTCAAAACGATGAAGGTGATGTTCAATTCTTAAACAGGGGGATGTTGTTATTTGGTTCTCAACTTTAGCGAATTTGAATGCTGTAGACTGGATTGGTGTGTATGGAATATTCAACATAGAACTCCATTGAAAGTTGATTTGATGATTGGAGTTGAGTTGCATTGCATTGCATTGCCGCGGCTGTGAATCGCTGAAGTGGTTCATACCGTTACTATCCGGACTGAATGCCGGTTTTATCCATTCTTAGGTGCTTTCCTAAACCGAGAACACCTGTGACCCTAAGGGTAATAGTATGAATTCTCTCAGAGACACCCAATCCATATTCTCAGTGTATTCACAATGACCCCTGATCTCCTCTAAAGGATTGACTTAATAAATCCTCTGATTTTCATTCTAATATTCGAAAAGTATACCTTTACATACCTCAGTACGTCTACAGGTGAGATATTGGTCACTGTCTAGGAGGGTTCCTTATGTGAGAAGAGTATAGACATGGGGTGGTGCTTTAGCGCTACAATAGAAGAAAACGTAGTGTTAAGTACCTTCTGACAAGCTGTAATCATTCTCCCGATATAGAGGACATTCCTCCCCAGAATAGCGAGTTAAACTATTGACTTTAAGAAACGGAAATAATTTTGTACAATATGAAAGGTGATTAACGGATAAATATCTGCTAGAGTCAATGTTAGGAGCTGTCAATATGGGTATCAGAGTAACCAAACTCAGGGATCCTTTGGGAGTTATTTAGTGCCATGTTCAACCCTCTATCCTATCAAGCCTGTATTTCCCTATATTTACAACCTATAACATGTAAAGGCTTGTAACTTTGAGGATCCTCTTCAGAACCGATGGGTATAGGTGCGCAATTTGGTTGTCATGCCATTAGCCCAAACTTGAGCGTGCCTCTCCAAGCCTGAACAAACCCAGCCACAACATGAACCATGATCATGTTCCTCCGTTGCTGAAGAGCATTCAACTTGATAGCCCTGACACTAAGAGCCGCTGTTTTTCATAAACCCCACGGTAGCAGAACAACGCCGGTTGGTGATATATTTTGACAGGATCAACCCCTACCCGACATTATCCTGCTGTCCTCTGTGATCCATTTCGTATTCCAGAAGAATAACTCGCGTTGCTGTTGGGATAGCTGTGGCTGTGCTGTAGCGGACAATTCTATTGAGCACCTACAATAGTGTAAAGACCTCCTCATCCACCTCGTTTCTTGGAGGTAATATAGCTATATTTGCTGTCTCGTGATCGCACGCGAAGTCGAAGTGCCCTACCATAGGAAAACATGCCCAGTGGCCGAATTCCAAAGGTTCGTGGACGTGGTTGTTCGAACCAGCGGTGCATTCAACCATACAATTTCCGGTGTTTTTCAAAGTTCCTGGATCGTGAAAGTTGTAGTAACAAATCCAGGACGGCTCTGCGTAAGGCTTGAAAGGGTCGATTACAATTCGGCATTGCCCTAAAGCCCTCTGTGCACCGTTTCGATACCTAAGGAGTAGCCCCTTACAGTACCCATCATTTGGACTGTGATATATGTCAACGTGGACTACGTTCTTCACAGGAGCTCCAGTGAAGACCGGGTCGTAGTAAGGAGGTCCCCGGTGAACTGAGAGAAGGCGAGGGTACGAGGGCCTGGGGTCTTTCCAGGAGTTCGTCGCGCTCACTGCTCCGAATGTACCAACGCCTTGCTCAGATGGTATGTGATGAATAAATACAGATGGCTGATTCCCGGAAACGCGCTGTCCATCGGTGCCTCTACTTTTGGGACCAATTGTAAAATCTCCTGCAAGCTTGGTTGATATCTATGCGTGTGAGTTGAATTGTCAAAAGTTGAATGGAACACAAGCTTACCAGCATAGTAGGGTTCACAAATGTCGGCCTGCGTAGAATGACGGTATCCCGCACGCCAATCCTCAGGAGAGCGTCAGTATTGGATAGAGGGACATATGCCCATATCAAATAATCACGATCTTTGGGAGGCAAGTGTTGAATTGCTGGTGCAGCTGTTGGAAAACCCGCGGTGTGAGGATGAACGGCAACCAGCATGCCTCTCAAGTAAAAGAATGTAAGGCCTGTGATATTCTGGAGATCGATAGTGCGGTACCGCTTAGAGCCTCCACCAGAGGGAGACGCAAACGAATCCATTGTGAATGGGGGCGTTGGCGTGTCCCAGAAGTCGTCATATTTGAACTGTCCAAGACGCTCCATAAATGCTCGCCCGAACTTTTCGAAAATTAGGGATGATAATGGCAGAAGTCAAGAAATGGCAAACCTTGAAATGAATTAATGAAAGCTTTGCCCCAGAAATGGCCCAGAAGGAATATACACAAGCCTTGGACCGAACTCGACCGTATTCGGGCCAATCTTCCAGTTTCTGTATCTCCTTCAAGCCATAACAGTCAATAGTAAGTCTTATGACAGAGGATTCTGAATTGCTCTCTTCATATTCAACTTGCTGGCCACGCTTCCATGTCTTGATCCTAGCTAATGAGTAGCCATCACAGTCTTCTCTACATGAGGTTTCGAAGGGACATGCCATCTCCTCGGCGGTATTCTGGATGGAGACATACCGCCAGAATAGATTATGGGGGATATAGTCTCGTATAACTCGAATAACTTCTGGAGGCAATGAAGCTAGTTGCGGCATGCCGAGATTTTCCGCAGTCGAAGGTCGAATTGATACTAGAGCGTTGTCTATGAGATCGAGTTGAGGCTGAAGCTGAGGAGGATCATGTAGACATGGAAACTTCCATGCCGAAGCAACCCAAATGTGACCCATTGCGCTTTTCTGGTTATATTCTTGAAGAAATATACGATAGCAGCCGACATGTATTGTTGCAGATGGGTCATCCGCTGTGCATACCCGACATTTGCGGCGCCGGCACAGTGAAGGCAGACCTAGAATTTGAACAATCGCTCGAGTTCTTGGAAACTGGAACTTCTGTGAGCAACTTTTGGGGCTGACACCGTTCTTATTGCCGAGTACTAAAGCAGAAAGGTTAGGTTAGGAACATGGAGCTGGAGAGCGACACGAAGGCATCTCAGTCTTACATATTACAACCCACTCATCTGCGTGAATGGTTTGATCACAAAGGCCACATTCTGGTTTGAGGTATACATGCCCTCCTGCGTCGCCCTCATCTGAATTAACCATCTCGTCTGTATGGAAGCTAGCTGCTGGTTCCGATAACGAAGAACGGAAAAGAAATAAGGAGTTTGCCCACTTTGACAGCTAATATCGTGAAGTGGTTCTGCCGGAGATGAACAACCCACGTTCGTTTATCAAGGAGGCTTTGCACGTTGGTGTGCTGATTGACCCAAATGAGAAAACAATAGGATCTCGCTAGCTTCAGCAGGTCATTTCAACCACAGCTTTCATTGTAATGTTCATTCTCTCCAGATCACATATCTCATAAGAGGAGATGAGGATGAAGAGCTGCCTGCCACAACACAGCCACAAGCAGCCACAAGCAGCCACAAGCAGCGAACAGTTCAGATGACAATCCCTTACCTGTCATTTTTCTCACAGTGACATTCACTTTTTTATTTTTATTTTTTTCATATGGGCATAGTATCTAAATGGTCATACAGTTCCATAAACAGACATAGAACCTTGGGGCTTCATAGTGATATCCGCTCTTCGTAAAATGCCACATGAAATGCCACCTAGGAGCAGTGTAAGCCGGCAACAATACGCGCTCATGATCAAACGACTGGATCAACCAGCCTCTTCCGTCAGGAACCATCACATCCGCGTCGATTCAACATGTGCCGTATGCAACAAGGGCATACAGGAGGGTGAACAGTGCATCGCTCGTAAGAAGCATGGACTTTGCTTGATAGTTTTATTAGGCTCTAACAATAAGTGATAGTTCTCGGGGATGACCTGAGCGACAATGCTACCTATCGTGCAAAGCCATTTCTCTACTATTCCAAACACAAAATCTTGAGCTCACAGAAGGGCGAGGTTCCGCTGTGCCGGATACCGCCATCGCGATATATAATTACCCGAGTCATTGCGAAGCTTGCACTCTCCAGAAGCCGTAACAATGCATTGGGATTGTTACCAACTCTTCATGAAAGAGTCGAATCAAGAGAGAGACCTTGACCGGATTCATGATCTCTGGGTCTCGACAGCCTGGCGACATCCGTGGCAACGATCACTTCTCATCCCTATTCCTCCTCTCGATCTGGATGAACACAATATCACCTTTCTGCATAGTTCGACAGCACGAGCCTTGGGAATGCCTGGGCTGGCATATTTGCCACGGGAATCCTCCAATTGATTCGTTCCTATGCACCTGAGAGCATATTCTGGCGTATCAGTATAGTTCGAAGTCTCTGTTCACGAATGGCTAATACTGTTGGGGTATGGCCTGGAAACCACTGGACGTGTCTATTTACGGGATATCAGACAGTGGAATCGTGGACAGCAGCTCTTGAGCTCAGACTATGATGAAAATCAAGATCAGAGCGCCTCTATTTTTCGGATCACGGTAGACATCTATGGTATAAGAAGGATCGAGATACTGCCTAGTTGGCCTCGTTTCCACAGTGGGAACACTAATGGATGCGCATATACCTTTATTCCTTGGGAAGCTGCTAAATTCACCACTGTAAAGTTCAAAGTAAACTAATCCTTGCGCTGCTTTGAGCTTACCTGTTGCTAACTCCTGACTAGCCTGGGTGTGCGCGAATCAGATTTCTCGAAAAGCATAAAGCAATGAGGTTCTGGGACACACCAGCTCCTCCACGATATCGAAAGCGGCTTGAAGAAACCCATTCACAGATTCCTCCTGAGGATGAGCTACATGTTCTTGCTAGATTCGGGTCTGGGAATGTTATCCGCCTCCACACGGTCAATCTACAAAGTACCACGGGCATCACTTTCTTCTATTGTTCTAGATACATATGTGCCATCCATTCACACACACCAGAGGCTCCCACTGCGGCGTCTACCCTTCAACGATTTCCCCAGTCGACCCGGGATAAACTTGTATACGCCTATGTTCCTATCTCACTTAACGATCGTATTCTTAAATTCGGCATAAGGGAGCATAAGTCTTCGGGGTTTGATAACCGAAACTACGTTACTGTACTTGTGAGTATAATTAGGCTTGAACCGAATCATATCGGCTTCGATCTCATCTAGATTCGTACCGAACTTGCCGGGGATGTTGTTTGCAGTCCATTTTCGTGTCATTGGAATCAAAGCGATGCCGTCTTTAACAGTGCGCCTAGTGTACTCGTCCACAGTACGTCTAATATAGACAGTGCCATATTAGATGTAACTGGTCATGAGCACCGCGACAGAAAAGAAGAAGTTGAGATCCCATTCCCGCTGTTAGATATCAATATGAGTCGCAGATTTTTCCACAGATCTAAGATACATGCACAAGCACTTTTGTCGGGCATCAGCCGTATTGGTATATTCTACGATGAAGAAAACGGAAGCGAAAAGCACAAGGGGATCCTCTTGATATATAAGAAAGGAGGCCAAAGAGCGCTTGGTATCTGTCGCGTTGAACTGGATCCTATAAAATTCTATGAAGAACCGTCAGGTCTGCGCTATCGCTACCGCGCTCAAGCTGGCCCATGGAAGGAGTCGTCTGGCAGGCTTCCCGATTTATACGAGATTGAGTGCTACACCGGAACACATGACGAAACGGACTCTGCTGGGACCGAGTGGACATGTTCACTTCTGGAAGGACATGTTGTTCAGTGTCAGTGGGATTATGAGATGTTTGAGATGAGGGTTATCGACCCTGGGGCTCAGTGAGAAACTCGGTAAATATAGCCTGAAGTGTTGGATAGCGTGAAAGAAGGTGAGGCCTGTGGTACTGTCAAGGGGGATGATATCGCGGAATTGGGCCGTGCTGTAGTATTCAGGCTCGTATGTACGTGCAATCTATAACAGCAGTGTATTGGCCAAGTGGTGTTTTACCGGATTCTTTGTGACTGTTATCAAGTTCTCGGACTCCTTTCCCGGCATGATGGGTGCATACAGATAGATGTACACCGATATAGTTCGGATGGCAGGGGAAAGATGCCACTTCACTTTATTTGATCTGCAAGCGAGCGGACTGAGACCATTTTCAGCGATGCTTTAATCACAAAGAGTTGGCAGAGACTAGGATCCATTTGGTGTAATCTGACAGGAGCAAGGATATTAGGACAGATTTCTGATTTCCTATGGTGTTGAATAGTAGACTACCCATGACCAACCACTCAGTATGAGTACAGGAAAGGTAAAAGTCATTTCCCAGGTTCAGGAAGGACCTGCATTCTTTGGTGACCTGAAAACGCGACCTACAATTTATCGTTCTTCTTCTCCTTCTTCTAGTGAGTTTCCATGACCAGGGCCGGATGGTCATGGCGTTGCCTGACCGCTGGCCCTTGTTCAGTACGACCTTCTAGAAAGATCACAGCTAAGAACCCTGCGTGGGTGGCCTCAAAACCTTTAGAGACCCCTGTCTTAGACAGCCAAGATGAGAAGGAAATTTTCTCATGACTCTGCAATGGCATCGTGTACCTATCTGAGTGACAGAAGAAGCAATTAATGCAGGCCGCCTCACAAGGCTGCAGTTTCCCCCAGGCAACCGCAGCCAACATCAACACCTGCATGCCTACTGCCCATTCGGGGATAAAAGGAAGGTGGATATACGTACGTTCAGGACATGACAGCCCGCACAGATGAAACAACATGACGAAACGTTTCACAAAAAGATTCCGCGGAGCATTCTTTCTATCTACTACATCTTACCAGGATCTCCCTCCGACAAGGTGCCGCATCTGGCATTGACAGTGACAAATGACCTGAACGTGCACGAACAATCTTGCAGTAAAATGATGCAGCTATTTTCAGCCACACTCAACGCTAACAGGAGCAGCATCTACTGACTGCATGGTCATGATGAAGGTACTCAATGCAAACATGCAAGCGACTCTTTACTCACAGCAGGTATCAAACTTCTCAAAACGCTCTCCCACGGCCAAGCTTACTCGCAGTTTGCCGAGGCAAAGCATAGTTCAGAACGGATATATCACCAAAAAATGGTCTTCTGACCGATGGCATGGCATGGCTGGCCCCTTTCCCGGCAGGCTGGAGGCTGGCTGCACGGATCCGACGATCAGGATCGACATAGCAGAGGGGAGGTTTGGAAATGATGACGGCAGACGACGACCGCTACTAACCCTAAAAAAAACCACGGCTCACCGTCAGCCACGGGTTACTCAGTTAACCTTTTAATTAGTACTGTCTCAATTATCCAAGACGGTTGTGGAATCAGTAGAAGCTATCGGGTCGCTTCCGTCGTAACAGCTCACGCAGGTCCTCTTGATCAGATTATTATATACCCCTGCCAGCCCTCAAAGAAAGGAACCAATGAGCCATTAAGCGCCCTGTGCGCGCTCGGTCATCTGCGCTTGGTGCCGTCCGTTAGCGAGGATGAGAAGGCCATTGCCAGGGTCCTTGAAACGGTTTGGTCTTGGTCCATGACGAGCAGCACATCCATCCACTGAAGCTTTATCGAAGCATCCACCGAAGCGCCAGAGCGTCAACCCAAGAACGCACTGACCCTTCCCAACAACAGCTCCGTTTCACTTTCTAATGCCTCCACTGCCCTGCGTGGCATCCAGGACGTCACTAACTTTAGGTACTGCGCCTATCTTTGGTACATGCGCATGTGCCAAGGTACCGCCAACCACCACGAGGACATCACAGTTCCTAACTGTCGCATCGTTGTAAGAGTCAATTTTTGGGCCGTTCTGAGCCAAACTTTGACTCTCTCAACCGCCATTGTTCCGCCGAATTGCTTGCATTGCCGATGCTTGCATGCTTTGGCTTGCTCGCATGCTCCACTCAATGCTTCACTATTCCAGGACCCCTTGCTCTTTTGCTCGCTTCTTACATGCTCTTCACCGTGTGTGACGGCACCGCCCGCCCGCCCAGCTACAATCGATACAGTACCCCACACCAAGCTTTCCTTGTGCGTGTGAGTGGGCGCTGAGGGGCCCTCTGCGTCGTGGTTTTGGTCGCGGGTGGGCGTTGTTCTTGTGGCGGCCAGAACTGGGACTGGAATCCATCTTTTCCCATGCGGATCTATCTTCATGGTTCTTGACCTCCCTCAACCTATTTCCTCTTCGAGCTGTGCCAATTGCCACCCTCATAATAGCTTCCTTGTTGCTTTTTGATAGCTCCCCACCTGCTTTCTCCTTCTTCAACGTCTATCCGAGAACATCAGATAACCTTCGTTTCTTGGCTCCCGCTCAAGCTTTGGTAAGTCCCTATACTGGTCTCCATTCTTTGTCTGCGTTGCCGTCATCGCTCACTCTTCTCAAAGTCTACTTCGACATATTCACACGATCATCCTTGACGCTCAAGTTCTGCGCCCGCACCTACACAACAGCTCACCCCTTGTTCTCGTGCCACGGAAAAGTTCTAAATCGCCGCCTTGAAACTTTGTACGACTTCCATCCCGACGTTCAGTCTGTAGCTTGGGGAATTACGTCCTTCGCCTATCGCGGGCCCTGTGGATCGATCTGGGTTGCCATACAAGCCTTTGGTGCGTCAATCTTTGAATTCTCAGTCGAGAGAACGATTGTACAAATTCGATCATCTTGTTCTCCTCAAAGATTGCCATCGCATGTCACACTGGAGCATGGTTGTACCTTGATCGGTTCCCGAAATTCAGTCGACATTTTCGCGTCATAATCTTTCGGTAATAGGGACAAGCACAAGCAAAGAACGCTAGGAAACTGCCAACCTCAGCTGCGGCGGCGGCTTGAGAGCTTGCTGGAGGGGAGGCTTATTGTCCTCATCACTGCGATATTCGCTGAGTTCTAGCTACATCGTTCTTTGTCAAACCTGGAACCATGAGGCGAGGTCGTTCTCCAAGCTCGCCATCGCCTTATAGGGCTTTGGCTCATCATCAACAAGCCTCGGCTGCTGCAACATCCTCGGACTCTGTTTCATTGATTCGATCTTTCAATGTCGAAACAAACCCAACGCGGCCAGTGCGGCCCTCGCCGCTCACGGCCTCGCTTATTAGAGACATGCCGTTAGATCTAGTCGACCGCATCAGATCATTCCCTCTCTTCATGTCCGCCCCCGAGGAATTCCTGGTTGCTATCGGAAACCATCTGAAGCCTCAGATCCAGAGTCCCAATGACCATATTGTGACGGAGGGAGACGAAGCCAAGGCAATGTATTGGCTCGTTCGAGGCGTCGTTGCTGTGACCTCACGGGATGGGGAGGCAGTCTACGCTGAGCTGAATCCCGGGTCATTCTTTGGCGAAATTGGTGTTTTGATGCAGATGCCTCGAACAGCTACAATTGTTGCGCGTACGAAGTGCCTCCTGCTGGTGCTAAAGAAGGAGGATTTGCATGCTGTAATACCCAAATTTCCAGAAATGGAAAAGGCAATTCGAGAGGAGGCACAAGAACGTTTAAACCTTCTGAAGAAAAAGCGGCAAGAAAGTGGGAGATTAGTCAAGTCCCCTCAAGGAGACTTCAGTGCCCGGGAAGCTGCACCCGGCGAGGTTTCTACTGGAGAAAGGGGCGCCATCAAGGATGGCACCGTTGTCAACAACAAGAAAAGGAAATCTCCAAGCCCTGGTATTATGGAGGACCCGGTTGCTGGTAGTGCGATTGGGAGTGGTCAGATTAACATTCGAACAACCCTCAAGGAGCTGCCGCTTTTCTCCACACTCCCTGCAGACATTCTGCACTTCCTGGGATTGAGTGTTCAGCCAAAGTCCTATACGCCCTTCACGGATATTGTCCGTCAAGGTTTACCAGGAAATGAGATATTCTTCATTGTTCGTGGAGAGGCCGAGGTTATACATGACGAACCGGTTTACGACGACAATATTCAGAACAAGGCTCAAGTCACCCCGAAACGTCCACGATTGAAGGCGGGCCAATACTTTGGCGAGGTCGCAAGTCTTGGGTTGTCTCGTGGTCGGACAGCCACCGTAAGGTCTATCACATCTGTTGAATGTATTATGATCACTGGCGATGTCCTCGACGAGTTCTGGAGACGATGCCCTTCGGATATTCTGAAACAGGTCGAAGAAACTGCGCGACTCCGATATCAAAAACAGAGCGATGATGTCGATATGATTGATGCCGATGTCAAGGAAAAAGTCAATAAATCCGACCCTCCTACACCAACAACCCCAACACGAGCATCACTCCCCAACCTTACTTTTACAACGCCATCTAAGCCAGGGTCTCCCGCGAAGGATGATACTGGCAACATAGCACCCAAAGATCCTGACCCGTTTTTGAGCGTCAATATGGAGAACATCCGAAATCGAAGACGCCACTCTTTGGCACCTCCGGTGCCTCCAACGGACAGCTCTGCCCCAACTACCAATGGGGCGAGATCTCGTTTGTCAGAGGTGACGCCCATACAGTTTGCATTCTCTGAGGCTTCGGTTGACGACGACGATGTCCCGGCCAAACGAGTTCGAACTACTCTGCCCACTCGACCCATAACGATGAGCAAACCAGTGCTCTCGGACGAGATCTTGATCTATATCTTTAAGCATGTAGATATCGGCGAGCTGTTCCGACTGCGTCTTGTGAGCACGCACTGGCGCAAGCTCTTGACGACATCACCTAAAATTTGCCAAAACGTTGACCTCTCGATTTACAATCGCAAAGTTACTGACGAGGTCCTCATTAAAGTGCTTGCCCCGTTCATTGGCACTCGCGCTGTATCTATTGACCTGAATAACTGCTTTCATATAACGGATGAAGGGTTCGGAGCTCTATGGCGCAGCTGTGGTAAAAATGTCAAGAAATGGAAGATGAAGTCGGTTTGGGATGTCTCGGCGAATCAAATCTTGGAGATGAGTGAGAACGCAAAGGGGTTAGAAGAGGTGGATTGGAGCAATTGCCGCAAGGTCGGCGATAATCTATTAGGCCGTGTTGTTGGCTGGGTTGTGCCTGATCCGCCCCCTTCTAAATCAGTGGTTATCTCAAGCTCAACAGCTCGGACGCGAAGCAAACAACAGCAACAGAAGCACGCGACACAGAATGTTCTGCCACCTGGTACAGTGGTTGGATGCCCGAAACTCAGACGTCTAAACCTGTCTTACTGCAAGCATATCACAGATCGTTCCATGGCACATCTGGCAGCACACGCATCGAACCGTATCGAGTCGCTTTCCTTGACGCGCTGTACATCGATCACAGATGCAGGGTTCCAATCTTGGGCGCCTTTCCGGTTTGAAAAGCTATCGAGGCTGTGCCTTGCTGATTGTACATATCTATCGGACAATGCTGTTGTTGCGTTGGTCAACTCGGCCAAAAACTTGACACACTTGGACCTTTCGTTCTGTTGTGCGCTTTCTGACACGGCAACCGAGGTTGTTGCTCTTCGGCTACCGAAACTACGGGAGTTGCGGTTGGCGTTCTGTGGGAGTGCAGTCAGCGATGGAAGCTTGGAAAGCGTGGCACTTCATTTGAATGATTTAGAAGCCCTCAGTGTCCGTGGCTGTGTTCGTGTCACGGGCCGAGGAGTCGAGAATGTCCTCAATGGGTGTGGACGACTCAATTGGATGGATGTCAGTCAGTGCCGGAACTTGGAGTCTTGGCTTCGAGCTGGTGGCGTCACGAACTGGGGTTTTGATGACCGAGTTGGTCAACATGGTACAGAGCCCACGTCAAATGAGAGCTCTAGTCAGGGGCAATCCGAAGAAGATAATCCTGCGCCGAAAGCCATGAGCGTTGCCATGCTCACATCACAGAACTTCATGCCACGGTCTGCTTTTGGATACAGATCCAAGAGAGCAAGACGACCTGTGCGTTTCGTCATTGAGAAAGGGCTTGGAACCTTACGGTGAAGAGCGGCGTCTTGGGGAACATGTTTTGGGAACGGATGCGGTGTTGGTTGAAATGGGAAGCATTGGATATATGTTGTTTACAGCATTGGCGTCAGAGTCGTGGAGCATTTGCCATTACTACATATCAAGTATCATGCCGTATTACGCAGACAGGGATGGAAGGATGCTTAATAGATACCCTGATGGAGCTGTAAATTATTCTCCCGAATAATCTTGGAATTAGAAAGAAATGGCATCGACAGAAGAAGCTGGAAACTGGAACGTAGTTGTGATGTAATTAATTACTCCGTATTCCCATAGCGTATCTACCGCCTGTAAATCCGACGGCGCCTGGAGCTTTGGCGGCTGAGCGCTTACCAACTGGATTGGATGGAATTGAGTCACTGAGAGACGCCGGTTCCTTCCAGGATATTCCACCAGAACGCCCACGTGATGTCGGAGTTAGGTAAGCTCCACTCTCCGACCTAACGTCATGTCCTCTTTTGCCGGGACTTATATCCTCTTGCTTCCCGTCCCCGCTTCAGCGTTTTCCTTTGTACAAAGCTGCATATCGACACCTGCATCGCCAGAACGACGATGTCATTTACAATTACTGTCCGCCAGGGCCCTGCGCGCGTTGCGCAGAGGCTTCCTGAGCTCTCCAAGACTGCTTTCCGCAACACTGCGTCCGTCCGAAGCTTCCACATCCAGGCCAAGCCCACATCCAACTTCTTCACTTCGCGCATCACATCCGCCACCACCCGCAATGCCTTCCAGCGAACAGGTCGCGCTGGCGGTCGATCTTATCACCAGGAGACTGTGCGCACTGCCACAGCACCTCAATCGACGAGCCGACGACTTTTGGTTGGAGGTGCCATCTTTGGTGGTACCCTCGTTGCCATCAACGCTGTCTTCAACCGGGAGACACGTGAGGATGGCGGTATGCCCATCTACGAGCGCGAATATCTGAACAACACCTTCTTGCACACTGGTCTCGGAATTGGTATCATTGGATTGACGGCTCGACAAATGGTTCAGACTGGCTTCGTGTACCGAATTATGGTTACCAACCCTTGGGTTGTTGGCATTGGTGGTCTTGCCCTCAGCTTCGCTACCATGATTGGAACCCGATCTATCAGCCCTGACAAGTAAGTTTTAAATCAAAGTCAGCGACGAAATTGAGGCAGTTTTACTAACAATTTGCTAGCTATATCCCCAAGTACGCTCTCTGGACCGCTTTCAACGCCACCCAGGCTGCCTTTGTCGCCCCTCTCCTCGCCTTCGTTCCTCCTGCTCTTCTGGGCCGTGCCGGCCTTTACACCATCGCCATGATGGGTGGTCTTGCTGTTGTCGGTGCCACTGCTAAGCAGGAGAAGTACCTCTACATCGGTGGTCCTCTCCTGGCTGGTGCCGCTATTGTTGCCGCCTCTGGCCTCGCTCCTCTCGTCATTCCCGCCACCGCTGTCCGAACTCTCGCCTTCACTGAGAACCTCTGGCTGTATGGTGGTCTTGCTGTCTTCGGTGGCTTCACTCTGTACGATGTTCAGAAGGTTCTTCACCACGCTCGTCTCGCTCAAGCCGGTGTCATCAAGCGTGACCCCGTCAATGAGAGTATTTCTCTCGAGCTTGATTTCCTCAACATCTTCATCCGCATGGTTCAGATCTTGATGATGCAGCAGAACCGCCGCAAGTAAGCGGCAGGGGCTTCATAGACTAGCGCTGTATGCGACGTGTATTATTTTATTAGCAAAAAGGATTATTGCTTGGAAGAGGTTAATGAACTCCTCTCTTGTTATCGATCGAACTGTTCTGCTAGGTAGTTGATGGGAATTCCCATTCATAATTTCAAGATTACTAAAGGAATAAAAAAAAAAAAAACTTAAAACTTGTTTAATGTGGAGTGAAAATTCGCCTTTTTTATATTGTGACCATATAGTAATTCCAATATTTCATCTCTACTAAATCCTCATTCCATACCTACTGGTATCATTGGTGCTAATTTTTCATCTATTTATTCAATCAAGTTACAATCGTTTACTCCAAAGGTGGGAAAGGTCTCAAGAAGTGACTAGGGCACTCATATCCAGAGGGGTTGTTGTGGAGGTAAAGCTGGTGATACTCCTCAGCGGTCCACCACTTCCCAGCGGGAGCAATCTCTGTGACGATACCACCCTTCCACCATTGCTTGTTGGCCTTCTCTGTAACCTCACGCGCAATCTTCTCTTGCTCTTCGTTGTGGAAGTAGATGGCGGAGCGGTACTGGGGGCCGGTATCGGGACCCTGTTGGTTGAGCGTTGTTGGGTCGTGCGTCTTGTAAAAGAATTCTAGGAGTTGTGCGTATGTGACCTTTGTAGGGTCAAAGATGATTTGCGCAGCCTCAGCATCTATACAAGTTAGTTAATCATTCAGGCGGATACTGTATCAATTAGAACGTACGGCCAGTTTTGCCGCCGCAGACAGCGCGGTAGGTAGGGTTGTCGAGATCACCGCCAATGTAGCCGACTATAGCGTCGATAAGACCCTTATCAGCAAAGTGTCTGCGATACAGATGCTCAGTTCCCCAGAAGCATCCCGCAGCGACGGTGCAGCGCTGGGCGCCCTCGGGGATAACAGATGCGGCGGACTGATCGGAAGTGATCGAGAGGCGTGCAGATTGTGTGAAGGGGCGGGCGAGGCGCGCTAAGAAGGGAGGAAGATGGGAAGTCATGCTGTAGTAGTCGCTAGTAAAAGGCGATTGAATGTGCAGTTGTAGGCCAAGTTATCGCGGGAATCGCATTGATATTTGAAGTTTTTCGGACGGTCGGTCAATGACAAATCTTTAGACAGCTGCGTCACCGAAGCCCCAGATGACGATTGGATTTGGAAGAGCTCTGCTTCCTCTTTTGGGAAGGTGGCGTGGATACCGGTAGTTTCAAGGGTGTTTTTGCCCCGCGGTGTTAGTTGTTATTAGCGAAATACAGCACCTAACTATGGCTGTGCTAGTTGTTGACTCAACATTAAATGGAATCAAACGACTGTGAGGCTGTGTTTTAGCGTGTTGATTATGAACTGACAGGGCTGTGGAATATTTGAAATACGAAAACTAGGTGGTTTTATACGCAGGCTTATAAGTTGGGGCGTATTTTATTATGTTGGCTGTACTCCGTAATACGCTTCATGTCTATACGCACAGCATCAAGATGCGAACACAACGTTTTTTTTTTTTTTTTAATTAAGTAAGAAGCTAATAAGGATATCCTTGTCTTTCAACTTATGCACCTTCCATGTATGCAATGGAAACCTCAACGTTTTCTCATGCAAACCCTCTAACGCGTGCCAGCAATGATTACTACCGCCGTTTGCAGATTCATAAAGAATAACTAGAGGTTATATGGAAATAAGATGGCAATGAAACCTACCTAAAAGTGTATTTCGCAGCTCTCAAAATGTCGGGTTTATTAGTAGCCCCCGAATGGAACGTCACCTTCCCCACCGATTCGGCCAACCTCGGTTCCTCAATCGGAGATATTTTCGTAACTATATACTTATATATCAACTACTCACTCATATTATTGATATTATCTCTCTATAACTCTCACACAATCTCCTCTTCATTGTCATTACCACGATCGCTTCACAATGTCTTTATCTAATCTTACCCAGCTTATTCCTCCCCACTCATGGGACTCACATATGCACATCATCGATGTTGAAAACTATGAACTCGACCCTTCAGCAAAATACACGCCAGAATCACATACCCTCGACCAGGCACTCACGTTTGAGGCAAGCGTTGGTCTGCAAAACATAGTCCTCGTCCAACCATCCATCTACGGTCTCAACAACTCATGCTTGCTCGATGGCCTGCGTGCACTTGACTCTGAGCGTGGGAGAGGTGTTGTCACAATTGACCCCGAGGACTTCAATGTAGACGAATTGCGTTCATGGCATGAGTTGGGTGTGCGTGGTGTGAGGCTTAATCTGTTGTCAAATGGGCTAGAGATGAATGCGAAAGAGCTGGAGCGTCAATTGACACTTTACGCTGATGCCGTGAGGCCTTTGGGATGGGTTGTTCAGGTCTATGTTTCCATGGACATGGTTGCTCTCATCGAACCCGTTGTCCCTAAACTCAACGTCAAGTTCTGCATAGATCACCTGGGACACCCCGACCTCAAGAAATACCAAGGCGTCGCCCCTTATGATATACCCGGCTTCTCATCTCTTATCAACCTCCTCAAGAATGGCCACACATATGTCAAGCTGTCAGCCCCTTATCGTATGAGCAAATTGCCCGACTACAGCGATTTGGATCCTCTTGCCAAGGAAGTCATTCGGGTCGCGGGTAAGTCCCACGTCGTGTTTGCAACTGACTGGCCTCACACCAGATTTGAGGGATTAGATATCAAGCCCTGGATGGAGAAGGTGGTCGAATGGTGCGGTGATGATGAGCATCTCAAGGAGAGACTGTTCAGAGGAAATGCTGAAGATTTGTGGGATGTGAAGCGGCCATCAGAGCAATGATTCACATGAGCTATGATGAACAGGTTTGGACTCGAAAGGATCAGACAGGGGAGGTGTGTTTGTAGCAACGAATGCCCTCACCATTAGGCGAATGATATTTTCTTGTAGATTTATTTCACATTCAACTTGATTTTTTCCATTGAAGATATTGCTGCTGCTTATTCGATTTTGTCCAGACTTGGTGGTTGACTTAAATTCCCCTGATGCATCAAAAGCAACCTGCAAAACTGCTTCGACTGCCACTGAGACTAGCTGTTCTCTACAGAAGTCACGAGGCTATGCGGGCTGTCAGACCGTAATATCATGTACCAGCATGAGTGAGGTCAACAGCACGGCTACCAAGGTGAATCTATCTCTCGTAGGATTTGTCGCACTGCTTCAGGGGACTTGGTGGGTGATTCTGCAGCTGATATAATTCAAAGTGATGGGCCAGGTTCCATACCTTGATGGAACGGGGCACAGCCAGGACATTCGATTTGTCGGTGATCTCTCAGCTTGGCGAGCTCGGAGCTACGATTTTGCATGAGACCTCAGTCGGCTATTGCGTTTGCAACACCATTGCCCAGTCTGGACGTTCTGTGCGAACTCGCCCCGCTTCTGGTGGCCCTGATTTCTCCTGGCAACATTGTCCAGTGATTGTAATCAAGGCGATATTTCCACTTTGCTTCCGTCACATGATATGCTTGATTAACCAAAGTTCTGGGGATTGTTCCCTGACTCGTAAATAGCGCCCACTCGTACACTGAGCGGCTCAAATGAGGATAGCGCTTCGAAAACTCCACGATCAACAGCCATTGCATTTGGATTCATATTATCAGCCCATGGCGTCTGGAACAGCTGCTCGGGTTCGTAAGGAGATTGCTGTGCAGGAATTTCGAAAGTGGGCGGGTAAATGGTCTCGGAAATCGGTATATCTGTAGGCATTGAGACGTCCGGCATGGGCTGCGGCATGGGCTGAGGTTGTTGTTGTGAAGGGGTGCTGAAGCCGGTATTGAGCCCTAGGTTGGCCATCTCTCTGGTAATTAAATCCAGCGCACTTGAAATAACTGCATGCTTACGCATTAGACTTGAATCAACTCTGCAGATGGCATACTTACCTGGGTTGACATTCTTAGCTTGTTGCAAGGCACGGACGCAAAAGTGCAGTTTGCGACATGCTTGCTGGTCTTCAGGAGTGGCCTGCACTTGTAAAAGAAAGATCGTCGCCGCAATATACACACTGTATGAGAGCGATAGAACACAGTGATTAATGGTGAATGTTCTGCAGAAAAGATCAAAAATGGCGATGATAGATGTTGCGGATGTGACGCATTCGACAAGATGGTTTTGCATTGGGTGAGGGCCCTCGTCTTCTGGATATACCTGCCAAGTGAGCATGGGCCTGAAGAGGAGAATTCTGAACGTATGGTATAAGGCACTTCACTGTGGTTAGTTAAAAACTCTCGAGGACATCTAAATAGGATGCTCACTTCATGGTGACAATATGAGATGGTGGTGCCAGTTCGGGCATGGCGGAAAGTTCTATCTTGAGGTGTGGAGGAAGCTGGTCCCACCAAAGCTTCATGGCAGGGTCCTGTGTCTGCAGACATTCTTGCATTTCTGCCTCTGTATTCTCCAGTAATGGGTCGTACATGTGAATGAGGATTTCGTTGAAAATTACAGACAGTCGACAAGCGCTCATGAAGCAGGACGTGGAGTGAGCTGTGGCAGGAGGGTACTTCCAATCCGATCCATGGGAGGAGTCAAACGGGACCCAGAGCTCATTCTCGGCCGAGTCATCCACTAGAACTTATAAGCGATGTTCTCAGAGAGAATGCTATGAACTTACTGATAATCTGGGGCGGAGATACAAGTGTGTGTTGCAGTGAAGGCGAGCGGCCAAGGTATAAGCTGATAATCTTATCCCAGAAGTAGCAACTCCAGTAAAGCCGATGTCGAATCTCAACCTCTTCATCGGTCAGATGGACAGATCCTGGGTATCTCTGCCCATCAACACAAATACCTAGATGGTCGATGAGACGGAAGGCAATGCCACTGTAGATCCAAGCCTGTGTAGTGTTTCCGTGGCCACATTCTCCGGCACTGAGGAGAAGTAATGTCTGGACTGTTGGGATGGTACAAACGCCTCGACTTAGCTCATCAAAAAGCATACTCCTGGCATGTTTTGCGAAGACAGCGCCCCCATCATAGGACTGATCCAGCAGCTGTTTGGTGGAAGGGTCACTTTTGCCCCAACGGATAGAATGTGATAGCATGGCGTTGAGAAGTGTGTGCGAATAGTAAGGTCCCATGGATTGCATGTCACCTGTCGGGGTTAGTTATCTCTGAAAGGTATGCGGGGTGAAGCATACGAGTAAATGCCGGCCTATAGATGAAATTGAATAGAGGTTGAATCCAACACCAATGGACATTCAGGAGATATTGAAATGGTTCCTGTGCGGCGTGAGCTAAGATGGACAAGACGCCTAATTGTGTTAACGTACTGGAATATCAGACAAATTCTCCATCGCACGCTGATGCCATGCATTGTTAACCAATCGCTCTCTCCTGTGGGCATCTGAGTCGATGGATGATATCGAGTCTGGTTTATGCTTGTGAGGGTCACTTGGAAGATTGAAAAGACTAGTAGGCCCATGGTAAGTAATGCCACCCTTGTCGTCGATCTTGAGCCCCATGAAGCTCCTTGTCATTGCATGGTCATCCACATGGCGACTCAAATCATGACCGTTCCAAACCCCTGGGCTCGAATGATTTGAAGCGGGGACTGAAGGAGGAGATTTGATGGCAGCGAGTTGATCCTCGAGTTCTTTGATGCGTTCCTCAAGGCGTTGAGTGTAAGACAGAGTCGGGTTTCTATGACACGTGAGCAATTGCTCAGAAAGCACAGAGAGGCCAAGAGTGAGTCCCACAGTTTGTAAATACAGTCATCGCTCCTAGCAGCACAACGATTGCAAATAGGTTGTTCGCCGCCGCACTTGACCTGAGAGGGTATCAGTCAGGTTGACCAGAGAGACAATGGTTGTATTGACCTTGCGTCTACGACACGGCTCACATGAGAAGGCGCTCTTCTTTGTGGCTTTTACCGACGACATTTTGTGCCACAACGTCTCGTGAGTTCTTGTTCAACAAGGTATTGTAATTAACTCGGTAAGAGTCGTGAGAGCCCCGCGTTGGACATTGAACCCCACCTAGAACTTGGCCGGATCTGTCCGATGATGAAGCTGTAGATTATTGCGCCGAGGAACGTATTCAGACTGTGAGGGTGGTTTTTCCTTTAGGGGTCGAAAATAAGGCACAGTAAAGAAGCCGACTAGGACGAGAATTCTCCGTCTTGTGACCGTTTGGGCCAAAAATCGAACACAGTACACGGAGCCGATGCTGCGTTGGGCCGGCGCAAGATGTCGGAAGGCCCCAGCTCGGAGGGACGAGTGGGGAGGTTCTGGGCCTGTCAGGCCAGACTTGTGTAAGAGAGATCCTCAGTAGAAAATGTTAATCAATGGCCATACAATGAATTGTATTACATGATATTGCAAATGAAAGAAGCAAGGAATGCAGGCATATTTGGAAACCAAGGACTAACTCCAAGATGATCACGTGGGTCATGTGCTCTTTGGTTGGGATGGATGTTCTAAGGGAAGGCGCAGCCATCGGTATAGAACGGTATAGTATAGCACTGGAACACGTCCTGTAAGTTGGATCTCAGGTCGGATGGTTCGTCATAATGGTCGATCAATTTTACGGCATAGCAGATCACGGCATTTTTTTTAATCCTGCCAACGAAACGATAAAAGATCATGATATTCTGTCATAAAATTGATCCCATAGGCCCAACTTCCGCAATATATCTTAATTTGTATACCTGAATAACCAAACGAGGCGAAGTCGGAATCGGAATACCTAGGCACCGTTTGGAGCTCCACAGCCATTCCCGGGTACCGAGGAACCGGCAACAGCATCTGATAAGACAGGTTGTTATCTCGGTGTAAACGGAGACTTCTCTCCTTGCTATAACTCATCCCGTTGTTTTTCAAACAAATGCAGTCCGTTCATAAAACTTACTTCATCTTGGTCAAGCATCCTTTCATCCATTGCGGAATAAACAACCTCGGTCGAACGGATCCGATAATATCCACTTTCGCGGCGGAAGAGGAGCATCAAGGCCCGGTGCAGTGGATGCTCTAATAATTGTAACCAAAGCCAGGAATTGGGTTAGAAACTATCAACACTGGTCACGTTTTGAGATCGTATCGAGCGTTACGGATACAAAAGTGGCATGTAAAAACAACCGTGCCCTCTGAAGAGATTCATCACCCCGTACTCTCCAACTACCATGTCACAATCCAGCTCTGTTACACTGTAAACTCCCATATAAACTCGGGACAACTGCTCCTCGACTTGCTATCTACTGTCATACCTGCAGGCGATGCCATGCCATTAATGTTTCTTTGCAGGTTGCCTCTCACTAACACAGCCTCTATGTATGCCGGTTCGCCAAGTACTGCATGTGATTGTCTACTTGAGCATAGATCCCATGCATATGCGAAACAGTGACGTCCCATAACTTGGTTGGGGGGGGAGTTATACGGCATTCAGCTGAGTCCTCGAGAACAATTCTGTGCATCCTGGTGCTGTCTTTACCAGTCTCGAGCTTGCAATACATTGTATGATGTTTGTTCAATCGGGACTTACACAGCGGTCACTTCGGGTATGATCACAACTGAAAAACGTCAGCAATCGATATCTTGCTTTACTTCAAGAGTTCTATACTCTATTAAAATGAGGATTATCAATTTCGACTTTGAGTTAACACACCATCAAGAATGCTTGTTTCCGAATAATTCCCGGTGGGCTGTAACAAGGATAGGTACATAAAACAGCACAGCGGGGCGAGATGAGCAGCGCTTAGATAGTAGTTTTACCCCTGCGTCGACGTCTAATTAACAACTTCACAGCTTTAACCTCTCAACTTGGATTTCTCAACCCAAATCACGTACCTCTCTCTGCCTTCCAAGATCATCACATAATGTCAACAGAAAACTCTATCTTCAAAACCGCTGTTTATGGCCTGTGGTCCTTCCAGCTCGGTTGTCTGACAATCCCACACCTCTTTGTGCGCTGGGTCATGATCATCCCTCTGTTTATCCCTCTTACTCTCGAGATGTTTCTCCTTTTCACAACAGCTTCCCGCATATCCATAATGGCACCATGGACCAAACGATTCAACCGCTTCTTCTATGAAACTCGAGATTGGGCCATGATTCTCCCCATCATGAGCATCCTCTGGCTCTTCGGTCTCTTCCTTGTTGTTGCCGGGACCTTTATGGACCTGATTGCTCACAGCGGGCCCACCGATGCAACTCTTAACTTCATAGCGAAACACCTTGGGGCGGCCGTTTTTTATGTCATCTATCTCGGTGGCATAATCTCTTACATCTCGCTGTTATTTTGGGTCCTTGTTGGTGGTTTCCAGGCCTGTATGCGGGTCAAAAACCTCAGGAGTCCTGAGGAAGAAGAAGCCATGACATTGACTGCCAAGGACGACGATGAGTGGAACGACTTTCAAGATAATCGGAGAAACTGAACGGAAATAACATCTTAGAAACCAAATGCTTTTATTGAAACTGTATGTGCTCCGAAATCCATGCATAGAAGACCTTATTTAGTTATGCATCCTTCTCGTATACTCCAATTTGCCCTTCCCAAAAGGCCCCATTAAAAAGACATCGTCGTGTTACAGACACTGATGCAATATAGTAGTGAATGGTTCAACACATAGAACCAGCCTTGTGTTGGAGTCCGCTGTGCCATCCCATAAATGTAACGGCACTCATGATCTTGTACTGCTCGTCCAGTCCTGCAGCCAGTACTGGACATGTGGCTCGAGCATTCCCGATCGTCGGAATCATCCTAGACAGGTGCCATCTCACCGTCAATGACGCTATCATTTCGCTGGGGGGCACCGTGATCCTTGTGTTCAATGGTATCAGTGTGAGAATGAGAAATGGGCTCCTTCTCATGACCGAAGAAGCGATGATGATGACCGCCTCTCTCCAAATCATCGTCGTCTTGGCCAGGGTTTGCGGTCTGATACTCGAGCACCTTAAAGATCTTGTAGCAGCCAAAGGCCAGGAGAGAACCCATGAAAGGACCAAGATAGTAAATCCAATCATATCCATGGAAACCAGCGATGACAGCAGGGCCAAAAGATCTAGCAGGGTTGATGGATGTGCCTGTCCAGTTTGTCGCACAGATATGGGCGATGAAGACTGAGATACCAATGCCGATGGGGGCAAGATGGGTGCTGCGATGCTTCTCAACGGCAAGAAAGTATACGGTCAAGACGAGCTGGGCAGTGAGGAACATCTCAATGAAGACACCCTGCGCAATAGATGTACCATTGCCGAGAGCATTTGTAACAGTGAGCGGGCCGGGGATGAGACCGTCGGTAACTCCCGCGGCGGCGATGGCGGCAACAAGCTGTGTAGGAACAATAGCAAGGGCATGGAGGGGTGGTACAGCACCGACGAGGACCAACCCAAGAGTCACCTAAAGAAAGGAAAAAATGAGCATGTGAGTGAATCAAGGTGGGTGCAAGTGTCACTTACAGCCGGGTTAAACATGCCACCGCTAACACGGTAAAAGATCCAGACATTGACAGCAAGAGCAGTACCAAAAGAAGCAGCAATGTACATCAAAGAGAAAGGCTCTAGGGGTGCCTTAGGATTAGAGGGATCGTTGGTGAGAAGGGCAGTTTGGGCGCCGATGAAAGAGAGAAGGAGAAACATGAAGGTTCCGCAGAATTCTCCGAGGACGATGACGATGGCGTTTTTCACACGGTTAGGCTTAGGACTGTCTGCTTTGCGATCCGCAGCTGCTTGCTCCGTGGGCAAGCCAGACATGCCTGTGTCGGCACGAGTGAATTGAACCATTGTGGCTGTAAGTGGTTGTGTGGATATTAGGAAGGGAACAGGAGAAGGAGATGAGAGGATATGCTGCTGGATCTGACAAAAGAGAGTTTCTTGGACGGCGCACTCGGGGACTTTATATCAAGCAGAGAAAAGCAAAGAAGGAGGGGACCGCGCATAGCTCCCGATCAAATGGTGGTATCCTCCATTGAAGCACACCTCAGACCAAACAGCTCAAGTGGCGTGGAGTAGTCGCTGAGAGTTGCCGCATCTCAGCTGTCCCCGAAGGTGGGTAACGGTAGGGTGCAAAACACGGCACAAAGAGAAATGGAATGTAGTCAGAACCTTGGATCGATTGATACTGATACTCCCAGTATGGTGTAACTGTCAAGTTGGGTCACAGAAGCTGGTACATCACAGACAAGGTTGCTTGTTCATCTGAACGAGGACCTTTTATCATGTCCGTATGCCCAACTTGATGCTGTCTATGTCCAGGATATGGTGACAAGAACTCTGAGAAATGGCCGTGTAACCATCATGTTGATCATTACGGTACACTGTACCAGAAAATGACTGGTATTTTCCCAGTTGACGATGTTTTGGTCAGCACAAGGGTACAATGACTTTGCCGGCTCATGGCGTTTTTCGAGGCACACATGAGACTGCCACTATTGCCGTATTAGCTCCTCAGCTGGTGACGATGTATATTGAGACGAGACATTTGCACTTACAACATGACTAACTCCCCAAAGGGCAAAGCGCAAAGGTACTGAAGCTCATGACATGGATGTTTGCCGGCTGATGCGTGGAGATAATGCAGGCTTTTCGTGTAAGCGAGCCGAGCAAGAATGCAGACCAACGGGGATTGTCTCGGCCCAGGGCCTTTACAAGTTAGAGCGAGAGGGGATGGGAAAGTTTCAGTCTGCAATATCACACCCTTTCAGCTCGCCTGGTTCGCATGTGAATGGATATGCAAACGCAAAGACGCAATCGGAGTAGCCTTTACGGGTGCTCCAGAGACAAGGTCACCCATGCCTGCCAATGGAAAGTTACTTTTTAAAGTCAACGGGCGAGGATGCTCTAGCTGAGTTGGTATCATCGAGTCATCTACAAGATTCCCCCTTCTTAGTGCCGTTATACTCTGTTCAATGGCCGCCAGCTCAGTAAAACCCTTGACTTAAGGTACAGAGAGGGGTCATAGACGCTACCAAATCTTTTTTGCCATCCACATTGAATGTCGACGAAGGCTTTGAGTTTAGTGGTCCTCTCTCGGTAAAAATTAACTTCGCGTCAGCCAAATACGACACGACGTCGTCACTTTGCTGATTCCGCTTACACCGGAACAGATGGCCCAGAAACTCGATTCCATTGAAAAAGTCCAAAAGAACAAAAGAGCCACAGAATCGGCTTGCCATACACAGGTCTATATCTGCAATATTAGGATTCGTTGATAAGCATCAACACTGCGGATACTCCAATGAGCTAACTGGGCCGAGATCCTTGACCCTTGGCCCTTGACCCTTGCAAAGATCGTGATGGAACGGTACCGTTTAACGACAAGGGGGTGTATGGGGGTGTGGAAAAAAGATACATTAGTTTCAAAGGCCCATATTGCTTGATCTGATCCAGAAGAAATAGAGCCCCAGACAAGAGAGTCAGAAGTTATGTGGTCAGTCCATATCCAGTCTTTCCAGCTGCTCTCCCGCAAGCCATAAGCCATTTGTGCCCCACTATCACTGGTCAAAATACCACGACTATAGTCACGAGACTCCAGAAACAACATGCTTGTCCGAATAATCCTAGTGCAAATCTGCAGCTTCGAGGATACTAGAACCACTAGATCTTCAATAGTCGCAGATACCAATATAAAATCTATCGCTTCGTGCCGTCCCCGAACTATCACGCCATTAGCCAAACAAGATCCCTTGTGGCTAAGGATTCGAGCCATGTGCTTGAAAAGGCTTGAACTATATCTGTCTCACTCCAATATCCTCTTCTCCAGGCCTAGTCTTGCATATATAACACCAAAGAAGCTAGCACATTTGACTATTTGAGGTCACATTTTCGATTTTCTACTCTCCATGTCTCAGACCCTGCCGGAAAGGGACGCGCCGCCGTCCCCGATACCAGCTGAAGATCCAAAAGCAGGCCTCATAAGGCACGCCTAGCAGCGCCTCCAGCGGTAGAATATGTAGTCTGGCGGTTGTGCTTCGCGTTGGAGAGGATGTGGAAATTCACTCGGACGCGGCTTTTGCTTAGGCACATTCGAGAACATGTCTGTGATGCTGCAAGATGAGCAGATTCTGAGGCTGCGAAAGAGGTGTGCTGAGCCCAAACATGATGGCAAAATTTTACACTCATTCATTAATCACATCACGGAGAAAGAAGTTGCCAGGATTGTGTGATCACCATTTCAACCCATAATATCAATTAACAGCAACAAACATCATTGGGAGATATCACGTTGATCAACACAAGAACGGTAGGCTAAAGCCTGAGACACGACTTATGCATTGCGCGCGAACACGATGCACTTGAAACACATCGCTTCTGCAATTATGGATAGAGAAACGCATTCCAGCCCGAAGAAACGTGGATGTGCCCAGTTGATCAACGTGGTTGTAGGAACCCTTGAGGCTATGATCTACAGCCAAGGCATGCAAATCTTCAACTCTCGACGAACGCCGTGGGTCCAGAGCCTCAATTCACAGTAAATCGAACCAAGGAGATGTTGCGAACACTTGACAAAATATCCGGGGCCGTTGCATCACCAGGGATGCAGCGGGTAGGCCCGTCCCAACGTGCAGATCGTGATCGTCGATTCCAGTCTCGTGCATATCAAAGGATCCTATTGTTCTTTGTTTCGGCTATAGGCTATCGTGAAGATCTTTCAAGGTCATGGGTAGATGCAATCGGTGCTGTTCGTGCAGATTTGCTTTTTGTCTGCACTTCAGATGGAACTCTCGCCTGCACGTAAGCTTTTCTAGAAGCCTTGTCCTTGTATTTCTTATCGTTGATCACCGCCTAAGTGAACACATTCTGTAACGGCTCGTTGGCTGCCCATCTACCAATATTCTCAACTTGCTGCTCATACCACGACTTGATGGTGTCCTCCCCTACATAACCCATGTGAGGAGTTAGCAGAACTTGGCTTGAGCCATCGCGGCCCCAGTTCTTGTCCCGCCACTCGCTATCTGCGGGAAGAGGCTCCAGATTAAAGACATCAATGGCAGCGCCCCTGATACGGCCTTCTTTGAGATGATCAAGAAGATCCTTCTCCACGACGAGGGGACCGCGAGAGGTGTTGACAAACAGGGCTGTCTGCTTCATCTTTGCAAGGTCTTCCTTGTTGATTATGCCGCGTGTTCGGTCAGACAAGACCAGGTGTACAGATACCACATCGGCATTTCTGAAGAACTCATCTCGGCTTACCGCTTTGAACGTCTTCTCGCCCTCCGAATTCTCAACAGGAAGACCAGCTTCCCTGGCCTTCTCATCTGCCGCCTCCTGGGTGAGATTACTACTCCACGCAATAATCTTCATGCCCAATGCGACATTCATGATCTTCGCGACGGTGCTTCCCAATCTCCCGAGGCCGAGGACACCCAAAGTCTTGCCAGAGAGGTCAGTTGCGAGGCCAGTTTGCCACGCTCCTTCTTTCACAGCTGCATCATCCCTAGCGATACCGCGAGCAAGCGCAAGGATGAGAGTGATGCAGTGCTGGGTGGTGCTGCCGGTGCCAGCCTTCTTGTTACCCTTATCAGCTGTTCCGGCAACGGGGATCCCTCGTTCTTTGAGGGCATCTAGGTCCAGGGATCTATTGCGAAACGCAGTCGTGAGTAGAAGCTTGAGTGATGGGAGTCTCTCAATCAACTCTCTGGGGAAGGGCGTGCGCTCCCGCATAGTGCCTAAGATTTTATTCAGCCGCTTGTTCCCGCTCTGATCGGAAGTGAGTTACATACAGATGACTTCAAAAGGCTTCAGTTTCTCAACTATGGCATCCTTGTTCTCTTGCGAGCTATCTGGGTGGTTGTAAGGCAGCGCCGTATCCTTGAGGGACACGACTTCATACTTGGAAGAGTCGAGCTTCTCGAAGTAAGGATCAGCAACACCCTGGTAGTCATCCAGAATTGCCACTTTTGTGAGAGCCATTATTTATGCAGCAGATGGTTTCTTGATTATGAAAATAGCGACGCAGGAGGGGTTTGAGGTAAATGTCATAAAAGGCAGTGTAAGTAGTCGAGTTGTAGACACTGTGCGAATTTGAGTAATCCGGAAAAGACGAATTGGTCAAGTATCTTCGGATTAGTAAGTTACTTTTCTTCCAGGTACTGTTTTTGCAGACAATTCAGAGCTTTTAAATGCGAGGTCGTGATGCTGATTACGAATCCCATGAGGTGGATAAGTTCTCTGCCGGTTGCCGATCTCGCAATAGTAATAACGTAGCAAGCTCCGGATGCAATTATCGGCAGTGAAACCAAGACTAACAACAAGAGTGAGTACCTATTATCCGATGACTTGAATTACCAATATATCTATTATATAATGAAGCTTGTTACAAATTCATTCGAAGATCTATTCATCTGAGTACGTATTGGTCTTACATCTTGCTGGGCATTCTCATAGCACCATCAAGCCTCATCACCACGCCATTCAACATAATGTTCTCAATTCCCTGTCGCGCCAATTGCGCAAACTCCTTAGGTTGCCCAGCTCTCTTGGGAAACTCCATCGCACGCTCAAGGCTCTTCTTGACCTTCTCAGGCATCACGCTTGTCATTCGACTGTCAAAAAGACTGGGTGCAATAGTCACAACTCGAATGCCGTACCGAGCGAGATCTCGGGCCATAGGAAGAGTCATGGCCGTCACCGCGCCCTTGCTTGCAGAGTAAGAGACTTGGCCCTTTTGGCCATCGAATGCTGCTGATGAAGCCACCATGATGACGACGCCTCTCTCGCCATCTGATCCCTCAGGTTCCGCCTTAGCCAGATGCTCCAAGGTTTGGCGGACCAAGTCGATTGTGCCGCGAAGGTTAACATTAAGAACAAAGTCGAAATCGTCCAGGCTAAAGGCAGCACCATTTCGATCGAGAATCTGGAAGTTGATCAGTCACGGTATCCCTCAGCCGAACTGTTTGCTTACCGTCGCGGGCGTCGAAACACCAGCTGCAGCAATAACGCC
Organism: Fusarium austroafricanum; assembly: GCA_012932025.1. Classification (NCBI taxonomy): domain Eukaryota; kingdom Fungi; phylum Ascomycota; class Sordariomycetes; order Hypocreales; family Nectriaceae; genus Fusarium; species Fusarium austroafricanum. The sequence continues at coordinate 26,675 of JAADJG010000398.1, read as the reverse complement.
TCCAAGGGGGCTCCCTGTCTCCTTCGCCCACTGAGCAGCACCTTGGACTGCCTTGGTAACGCTCTCTGTTTCCAGGACATTGCATTCGAAGAACTTGGTAGATGAACCCAACTTCTTAACCAATTCTTGACCGTTCTCTTCATTCATATCCAAGATGGCAACATTGCCGCCGTTGGCGCAAATATCCTCCACGCATGCCTGGCCTAGGCCGGAAGCACTGGATGTAAGTCAGCAACTTGTGAAGGCTCAAGTCATTAAGATTTTACTCACCCTCCAGAAATGACAAATGTTCGACCTTGAATCTTCATTTTGAATTGTTGAAGATAGTAATCTAGTTACGAAGGGGAAGAAGTAAATTGATATTGAATCGTTTCGGGTATGGATGTCAATCACTCTCGGCCTTCTCAGCACATGTGGGGAATCCGGGGGTGGCTAACCCGAACATGCCTCGGCAACTTGTCATACTCAACCCTTGTAAGTCATGATGATATGCTTAAGAATATAAAGCCAACACGAATAAATCTTAAAGCTCCTATTGCCATGGTATAGTAGATATATGAAGAAACGTTGATTTCTCTCATTGTTTAAGTACCTAACTAAGCAAACCCGTCTTTTTGGCACCAACATGTGATGATGTAGGGTAGTCGCACTTTTATCAGATCAACTCATAAGAAGCTGACCAAGTCAAATTCTAGTCGATCCTGCATCACTTACTTGAAACTGTGTCCTTGTAACTCTTAATAATAGCCATTTCTTTCTTTCTTTCTTTCTTTTATTTTTATTACAAGACAAGCTTAAGGGGTTGAAACTTTTAAACGATTCTCTGAGACAAGTGCCATGTAATGGACTATGCAGCAGTGACGCACCAACAAACACGATCCCACAATGAGGTCACATCTGTGCATCAGAATCCATATCAAACAATGCTAACTAAAGCTTGGCATTGAAAGCATCAAGCATCAACATAATCACGACTTCCGAAAACCCCAGATTTCGCACTTAAAAAGATCGACAGAGAGCCATTTATTTCTAGTTAATTGTTTCCACATTTTAAAGAGTCATAGCTCTGCCAAGCTCAAGCGGTGTTATCGGGCTCCCATTTATATCGTCACGTTATCATAACCCAATGACGCTATCTCCCGTTACAGCTCGAGGGCTATTTACAGGGCGACCCACCTTCGCTCTCACCGAGCAGACAGAACAGGGCATGTAAACATCCATCCATGTCCAAGGATCGCATTGCAACGCCATCTTTCGTCAATTTTAACGACTGCACACAATAATAAGAGCCGCCTACAACTCCTCTATCTCCTACACCCGACAACACCTCCATATATAACCGACTTCCCTTCCTACGTACCTACAGTGATAGCCCAGCCGAGAGCCAAGACATGCGATATTGTCCGACCGCTTAAAACTTATCCGCCATTATTTTCCGCACTCTCGTCATTTGCCCGCAATGACCAGGCCTCGCCGGCACTCCGGCGCGAGCGAAGAGAGCTCGGGTACGGCTCGGGAGCAGGTAGGCGAGCGGAACATTGTCGACGCGATATGAGGTGGCTGACTTCGATAAGGAGCTAGGGAGCATGTATGATTACTTGGCGAAGATTATATTGCTAGGACCCAGCGGAACTGGAAAGTACGTCATTCTTCAAGATAAGTGACGAACACGGAAGCGATTATATACATCCTTTCGCGACAACGGCGCTTATATACTTGAGACTTTGACTGACGTTGCGCGCTTACAGGTCCTGCCTATTACATCGCTTTGTCAAGAATGAATGGAGAGTCTTGTCGTCGCAAACCATCGGTGTTGAGTTTGCTACCAAAATCATTAAAGTCGGCACTGGATCAAGACGGAAACGGATAAAGCTCCAGGTATAACTGCTCGAGATCGCGCAACAAAGCGATGAAAATTGACAGGATACAGCTTTGGGATACGGCTGGTACAGAACGATTTCGATCAGTCTCTCGCTCCTATTATCGAGGCGCCGCGGGCGCTATTCTCGTCTACGACCTTACCTCACATACATCCTTCCGAAACCTACAGCCCTTCTTAAATGATGCACGAGCGCTTGCGTCCCCGAACCTTAGCCTTATGCTCGTAGGCAACAAACTCGATCTTACAGATACCCTTGTCGATACAAGTCTCCCACCCCCAACACCGACGAGCGTAGCCTCCAACTCAACTCTAACATCTGGTATGCTTGGGGCTGGAGGTAGCTCGTATACAAGCACAGCCACGACTAGAGATCGTGGAGCGTCTATAAGTACAGGCAGCCAACTAAGAGCCACTGTCGCACCCGAAGGCAGAGAAGTCACGAGAGCGGAATCCACTCGATGGGCTAGCACAGCAGGAATATCAGTGGTTACAGAGGCGAGCGCATTCAACGGTGAAGGTGTTGACGAGATCTTTGAAAGGCTAGCACGAATAATTCTCACAAAGATTGAATTGGGGGAAATTGACCCTGACGACCCGGCGAGCGGAATTCAGTATGGCGACAGCGGTGGATGGAACACAGCTAGTGACGGTGGCAGTATCAAGAGTTCTATGACGGGAGCCACTGTGGATGATGGACATAGTGGACTGAGGAGAAGGCGGAAAAAGAACAGAACACAGAACTGGGGACTACGGGAGTGGGAGGAAGTGTTTACACTGAGCAATCGACGGAGAGGAGGTGGTTGTTGTTAATTGCTCAGAGCACACCCTGATTTCGGTTTGAAGCCCTTGGTAATGGATAAACAGTGTTTGAGAGAATCCGGTTATATACTTAGGCCGGCAGTGTTTTAGGAGCACATTCGTTCATGAGCGTGTTGGCGTTTGGATAGAGAATAGGAGTGCAAGTTGCATAAGAGATATGAATTCTCAGGCTGCTGAGGCCTGGTCTCTACTTGAGTCTATCTGTATATAGTCATGGCAGTCACTGTTTGAAGATGATGAGTTGAGATAACTATCTTGTGGATAGAATTGTTCGACTCGAAAGTGAACATTGCCCGTTTCTTCAAAGGTAAATAGCGGAGGCCAACCAATACACCACTAGTCCATTGCCAAGTACAGGAACGAGAGCAATGTCAGAACAACAAAAACTTGAAATATACACAAGTATTGATAGAGAATGTGTTGCGTATGCCCAAACTCCATCGGAGCTCAATTTCCACCATTCAATGCAATTCAACTTGGGTCGACAAATTGGAGCTTGAACTTATTGGTGCGGCGGATCGACGTGCCGGGGAAGCGCAGTGGATGTTCTTTATATCATGTTATTGTCTATAACCCGACCACTGAGAGGAAGCAGGTTAGGTCAATATGGAGGTCTTACGAGGATCGCACCTAGAGCTTTTTAACATCGCGGGGTCATCATGGTTGTACATGCCTGCACTTGCCCAGGCGGGTAAAACCATTCCTTCCATGTCAAAAGGTCGGATCATCAGTCAAGCCATTTCCTTCTCCTTTATTCCTACTTCAACTCTACACTTTCATCAATTTTTGGCCCATCTTTGATTGATTGCCATAACACGCCGCATCGTAGCCTCAGTGACAGGAACTTTCGTCATGGCTCCCCGCACGGTTACCCCAATCAACAAGAACTGGCAGTTCAAGCAGGAGAAAGCAAACGACTCTTCTTATTTACCTGTCGCTCAATTCCCGACAAACGTTCACCTTGATCTTCTGCATCACAAGAAGATTCCTGATCCCTATATTGGAAAGAATGAGCTTGAAGTCCAATGGATTGGAGAGACTGTTTGGGTCTACAAGACAACCTTTTCCAGCCCCAAAGTTGGCGGTGGTGCAAAGGCAGTCCTGGCCTTTGACGGCCTTGATACTTATGCTACGGTTGAATTGAACGGTGATAAAATTCTTGAGACGGAAAACATGTTTGTTCCAGAGCGTGTGGATGTCACAAAGAATCTCAAAGAAGACAGCGACAATGAGCTCCGTATCACTTTCGACGCGGCGTATCTGAGAGGCTGGCAGCTGGTGGAAGAACACCCCGACCACAAGTATGTTGTTTGGAACGGAGATGGCTCAAGACTTCCCGTCAGAAAGGCACAGTACCACTGGGTAAGCTACTCGATTGCTTAATGCAGTGCTTAGTATTCAACTGACTATTACTAGGGCTGGGATTGGGGCCCTGCTATGCTCACCTGTGGTCCCTGGAGACCTATCAACCTTGAGGTATATGAATCCTTTATCGCCGACCTCTACACGGAGTCCGAAGTCGAAAAGTCCCTTAAGAAGGCCGATGTTGTCGTCCATGCTACAGTTGAAGGCAAAGCATCAAAAGTCCGCTTCGATGTATCTCTAGATGGAAAGAAGGTTGCATCTGAAACCACACATGTCAAGGACAAAGATGCCACCACCACATTCCACATTCAAGATCCAGCTCTGTGGTACCCGATACGATATGGAAAGCAACCCTTGTACAGCATCAAGGCCACACTCCTTCATGACGATGAAGAGACAGATTCAATCTCCAAGAGGATCGGCCTCCGCAAACTTGAACTCGTGGAACGAGAGCTTGACGGGCAACCTGGTACCAGTTTCTTTTTCCAAGTCAACAATATTCCAATCTTCTGCGGCGGAAGCAACTGGATCCCTGCAGATAATTTCATCCCTCGCATCTCTAATGAGAGATACCGCGACTGGGTTAAGCTTGCTGCTGACGGCAATCAATTCATGCTCCGAGTCTGGGGAGGTGGTATATACGAAGAAGATGTCTTCTATGATGCTTGTGACGAATTTGGTATCCTTGTTTGGCAAGACTTCATGTTCGCATGTGGCAATTATCCCGCCTGGCCCGACCTACTAAAGTCCATTGACAGAGAGGCTCGAGCGAATATCAAGCGACTGCGGCATCATCCATCAATTGTTCTCTGGGCTGGCAATAATGAAGACTACCAACTGCGGGAGTCGGAGAACCTCACATATGACTTCGACGATCATGATCCAGAGAGCTGGCTGAAAACTGACTTCCCGGCTCGCTATATCTACGAAAAGCTACTTCCAGACGCATGCAAGGACCTTCATAGCAACGCTGTCTATCACATTGCCAGTCCTTGGGGCGGAAAGGTCACCACCGATCCCACTATCGGAGACATTCACCAGTGGAATGTTTGGCACGGCTCTCAGCAAAAGTATCAAGACTTTGACAAGCTTGTTGGTAGATTCGTCTCCGAGTTTGGTATGGAGGGTTTCCCAAACATCAAGACAATTGATAAATTCCTTCCAAAGGGCAAGAATGACCCAGAGCGATTCGCCGCATCATCGACGATTGACTTTCACAATAAGGCGGACGGCCAGCTGCGCCGGCTGGGTCTTTACATGGCCGAGAACTTCCGTTTCACTGTTGACCCATTGGAGGACCACATCTATTACAGCCAACTGCTGCAAGCTGAGGCTCTGGCCTCGGCTTATAGGCTGTGGAAACGTCAGTGGCAGGGCCCCAAAAAGGAGTACTGTAGTGGTGTTTTGGTTTGGCAGACCAACGACTGCTGGCCCGTTACGTCGTGGTCCATCTGTGATTATTATCTGCGACCGAAACATTCGTACTTCACCATCAAGCGGGAGATGGCACCTGTAACCATTGGGATGACACGCCGAGAACACAAACACCCTAAGAATAAGTACACCAGGGTCGATATTGAGACCAAAGTTCAGGTTGAGATCTGGGGAAGCAACCTCAACCTGGATGATCTAACCGTGGACTGCGTTGTCAAGGCTTGGGATGTCGAGACTGGAAAAGAGACTTACTCTCAGACAGTTGCCTCGGATCTGATTTTACAAAGCAATCGGTCAACAGAAATCAAGACCTTGGATGTCCCTGTTGAGAAGCCCAACGCTGACCTTGAAGCAAAGACTGTTGTTGCAGCCTACTTCTACCAAGATGGCAAGCAGATCGCTCGATACGTCAACTGGCCTGAGCCACTCAAGTACCTCCATTTCCAGAAGCCCAAGGAACTCAAAGCTGAGCTTTCTGAAGGAGCAAAGTTCGTAGAGGTCAGTGCTGAGGTACCAATCAAAGGACTGGTGCTTCAAAGCGAGGACGATGGAGTCAAGTTTGACGACAATCTGGTTGATATTGTTCCAGGAGAGATTGTGAAGATTGGTGTCACAGGTGCAAAGAAGGATACTGCTCTCAATACACAGTACGTTGGGATGCAGGTACATGGTTGAGTGAGTAGATAACTTATTGTGTTTATGATATGGTGCCAACAATAGGTTAAAAGGTGATCAAAATTGTTAACATACTTGAGTCTCTGACCTTGTCGCTCTCTTCTAACTGTCAAGTTTCCATTGGTTAAAGGGAAAACTCTTGCAAGCTGCAAGCTGCCAGCCAGCCAGCAGCCATGTCCACATAAAACGTCCTTGACGAGTGAGAGCTTGTCTAACTAGCCAACTACCGTCTTGCCACACTACACAACGGCTATCGTAGCTTTATCTGGAAACTTTAACAACCCCGCTTCCCCAGATTCTCAAAAAGCCAATAGTAGTAGATGTCTTTATGATCATGTTCTCTTTACGGAAATAATTACCTGCTTGGCTTGGCTTTGTGATACTATCGAGAGAAATGAAGTCAGAGGTTGATCAGAGGTATAAAAGAGGGAGGATGAATGGTAACCAGAAGATTATTTTTCAGATGCTACTGTCTCGAGAATGCAATTGATAAATTAATTGTCAAACTTCAAGATTCAAGAAGAAGCCCATCCTTCCACTATCCACCCCAAGGTAACAACTACCAACGATTCACTGCCACCATGCCTATCTATCTTAGCATGCAAAGAGTTCGCTTCTCCAGCCCAGACGCATATGAGAAGTTCAAGGTCCTCTTCGCCGACACGCGTCGCCATCTCGTGACACTCCCAGGCTTTCTACACCTCACATGGTGGGAGCACCCTGACGACCGAAGCTGGTACAACGAATGCAGCTTCTGGACGAGTCGTGGAGCACTCTACGACTGGCACAAGAATACGTATCACAAGTACTGCAAAGAGTGGGCAGCCAACGGGGCTATTATGGAGGACATCATCACTAATTTCGAACTCGTTGGGACGAGGCTGCTTCGTGTATGTCCCGTGTGTAATCATACGCAGGACAAGAAGTATAATCTCGCTGAGGAACAGGCAGTTCTGCATGAGCAGTGCCCGCAGTGCAGATTCCACTTCCCCGTGCTGGAGGAGACGCCGTCGAGTTTTGCGGTTTTCAAGGATGTGACAGGTATTTCTATGGAAGAAGGGGCTCCGACGAAGGTTGACGGGAGCAAGGTTGACAAAAGGCAGTCCTATGGTGATAAGGAACCGAGTGCTTGTCCCATGTAAGCGATCGAAAGGAGAGTACGCGAGGGGAGGACATTTGATTATGTATCTATGCCAACGTCAGCGACGAGGTAGTCAATTTAAGGTTATCTGCGACAAAGCCTCGACGGTAATTAGTGTAGTTACAACACATGGAGCTGACAATGCATATGTTCGGTATTCTGAGGTGCCTGATCCTGAGATTTGGGACCAATAGGGGTCGATGATCTGTACACCATGAGGAGAGGCACTGCTAACCAACGGTCACATGTCCGGCAATTGAAAAATGATGATGCTAATTTCTAAAAGGACATTAAAGTCAGGAAGTATGGTAAATTGGGCCGGTAGAAGCGGGATTAGGATCGATAGAACATAGGATACACTTCAGGGAAATAGAAGCCAAATGGACTTTTTGTAGATACGCTGCCTACTGAGCCAAGAGATCGAGAGAACTTGGAATGAGCATCGCTGTTGGCGGAATAGATTTGTACGATTGTCTTATGAACGTGGAACCAAAGGGAGAGCTATGGCTGGGCCGTGGGCAGGCCCAAATGTAGTTCCATCGTGATAGACACCGCGCATTGTACATACTCTGAATATAGAATATCCATCTATAGATCACTACTAATATGCCTAAGGTTACGGTTCCTGGAATGCAGCTACTATCTGCAGAGGGACTCGAAAGTACTGCCTCGATACCACCCGCCTCTTTGGCAAGATAACAATGTATCACTGCTCCATGCAAGGTCCGTATCGAACAGTAAGCTCCAGCTGCGTTTTTGATAGGCTATCCTACGAAAGCTAAGAACTTTATCTCGAAAGTAAGCGGTGGGCATCGATACAATCAACACACGACCTAACATGTATGGATGACATGTTGAAGATCAAAACAGAGGCGTAGTAAAAGAAACGATAATCAAATGAACTTAGTCGCTGAGCATAACATAAACAAGCCCATTAGCATTTGCTTCTTGAAGTGGTCAGATCTCCTTGAGTCGTGTTTGTGGCCAATGAGCCGCGGATTTTCTGATGTTTCCGTCTTCTTGTTTGCTTCAAATACCTTCCCAATACATTTGCTTATCCGATGAGCTAACTAAACCTTGTTATTAAGAATAGATTGCTAGTCAATTAGATGAGGAGGAACAACAGATGTTCCCTTCGTCGAGCTATCTCGTTTAAGCACCTTGATGGCCCTCTGGGTCCGCAAGACGAGAGATCCTCAAATAATCAGACTCGAACAAAAAGGAAAACAGATTGCCATGAACCCGAAAAATAAATGCATGCCCCGTACTGGAATCGAACCAGTGATCTTATCATGTCGTGTTTTGTTACTAGTGATACGCTTTACCACTGAGCCAACGGGGCTTTTGTTGGTGGCGAGAGCCTAGCAAAAGCGCTTCTCAAGCCCGGGTTCTGTCAAAGAAGCGAGAACTCAGGTGTGGCCAAGCATCGGATCCGAAGACTTTCGTGATTTTACAGTATCTCTGCCTGTGTAAGGATCCGACGATTACGGCGTAAAAGGAAGGTAGCAGAGGGAACTTCTCGTCATAAACAATATAAAGTGACTAGTCGAAGAGTAAAGCGAAGAGGCAGGAAGAGGAATAGTTCAAATGTGCTGCATGAAGACCTTCGAAGATCATTACCTTGAAGTGGTGTGGACAAGAACACCCTTCATGGAAGAACGAGAGCAATCTAGGAGTCTTGGAAGTCTCGTGCTTTGCATGATTGGATATGATGGCCACCGTTCACGTTGCGTTCGAGACACATAAAGTAGGTAGCGGAGCTGTTCCTATGTTCGGACGTTAGCTGTCTTCCAGGATATTGGAACCTTTGTCTGAGTTTGTTATAGTGAGTCTGCGTGGGATAGTTTTGAGGTGGCTCGCAATGGTGTTGTTCCCTGGGGAAGACGTTGAACAAAATGGCAACCTTATCGTAACATAGCTCTTGGTTCAAGGGCCATAGTTACCAGCTAGGAAGGAGCTCGAGTAATCAAAGTCACAAGTACTTTTGTGGTTGGCTCTCATAGCGGCAAGATGCTATGTAATAGTGACAAGTGTCGATTCAATAGTGACAAGGGTTCAGGGTACAGGAAACGTCAGACTACATCGATGATCTCATCCAAAGTAAGAGAGGGACCATATTATGCCTAGGCATTTACGGTTAATGTGGCTGCTGTCCTTGCAGTATCAAGTTTGAAGCCATAGGTTGAGTTCAGGCTAGCCCAGGGCAGACGCAGGAAGGGCACCACTTAGTAATTAAGGGTAAAGCTTAATAGATAGCTTAACCATTAAAGCGGCGTGATCTGCACTCAGTCATGGTGATACTTGTGAGAGTTGGCTTCGGTTGAAACCAGTAAGATCAAGTTCAGCTAGTGCTGCTGTTCCTGAGCCTCACGACAATAATAACCCTTTGTTAAGAGGATTCCGGCGGGCCGTGGCGATCGTGTGGCACGACCACAGGAAAAATAAGCCGATACGTTGAAGAGTCTGACAGAGTAAGCTTTGAGCAGTCGTTCAAAAGGCTGAAAGCAGGGTATTGATGATGCCAGCCAATTGCTAGCTCGTCTAGATATCTAAAGCGGCCAGGGTTGCAGGAATCTCCTGACTCAAAACATCATACTGGGCGAGTTAAAAAGTCCCTTGAAAATAAGCGAACGCTTCCAAGGATGGCGTGCGAATCTCGTCGGATAGATTCCACGAATGATTTGAAGGATTCGGGGTCGGAGTCGTGTTCAATATTGAAGAAGAATGATACGTAGGCCTTGGCGGACCGATAAGCTAATGCAACATAGGGTGTAAGTGGAATACAGGACGTGACAGGTACTTTTGTTCTGATAGCATCATTCGGTGATGATAAGGGCTAATTGACTGATTAGTCGGATGCAGGGTATAGCAGACAAGGGTTATGAGATGAGAGATAGAGCGGGGTTCTTTTCTACCTGAGGTTGGCCTGACCAAGGTTGAGTATTCAAGGTTAGCGTCCTGGAAATCAAGCTTCGTAAGAATTAGGATTCATCCGACGCGGGAAGGAAGGCGCTAACGGGATAGCCAAAATCCCCGTGTTTCTTCAGGGGTTGGATTGTCTCGGCTTGGTATTTGAGTCTTTGTTTTATGAGGATGATGTTGAAGAAGTCGTGTAAGTTAGAGTTCTGGGGTGCGTCTGGCCACTTTAATCTTATCTGCCAGCAATCAGTTGCTCCTGCTTCCATCATTGGCTGAATGCTTTGCCATCTCCTGCCCCACCGCTGGCCCTCACCCGTCGCATCTCCGGTCCCTCTATTGTCCTCCACTTAAACCTTACAAACCTCGACTCTACAATACCATAGATCTTTATTTGTCTATGAACTGAAACTCGATGGAATTCGGATTGCGACAGATGAATAATCAACAATACCATGCACCAGGTTCTAGTCTCTGATACCTATCTCGATCATTTTATGGGGTCCTTAAAACGTCGACTCAGGTCTTCTCAGACTTCCGCAAGGAGTGCACCCTCCAACCCCTCACATCAAATCACGTTGCCCTCCTTCCGGAGGCTTCTGGTCAAAGCAGAGCTAGGCTAAGCAAGGATGACCTCGCACATCTGAGCCTCACTACTTAGCCTTAGGCGACAATGAGTATTCAATCGTTGTCTCGTCCTGTGAGGCAAGCTGCGGTAGTGATATGCACCAACTCGGCAGCAGTGCCCCAAAAAGGAAGTTCACTTGATAGTCAACACTAGAACTAGAACTCCTGGTCAAGGTGTAATAAGTTGTGGTGTGAGACCCTTCACGCCCGGCTCTTGTCATCGCTAGGGCTAAGTCATCAAGAGACCCTCCCTGACCTGGCTTGGTTATGCTGGAGTTGCAGAGGAACATAATCGCTTTATTGGGCAGTTCCACAACTTCTGGCTGGAGCTCGATTATCAACTCACCAAGCCTTTGATTATAAACGCCCGGAGCTAGGATCTATGCATCTTTTACGGGCCGACCCATGATTCCGAGTGGCTGCGTTCCTGTTTCTTGCCTCCAATCAAACACTTGAAGGTATTTCTCTCCCTCCGAGGCCACTCCTCATCCTTGCTTGATAGTTCTGCGCGCCAATATCCGCTGCCAAGATTGAGATATCAAAACAGCACGACGAATATGGGATTGTATCTCGAGCAGATGGGTTGTTTCGTTGGTTCCTTGTCGATCATGATTGGCGACAGGGAGGTCCTTCCAGCTGATCCTGAACACCTCTTGTCATAGTCAAGTCCGCTGATGGCGACCTCAGTGTTTCTCACGCCCTACCTCGTCACATGTGAATGAGCTTCGTCAACGTTCTATTACCCAGTGATCCTCGAGGCAAGTGGGATATGTTGAGTGCGTCTACTGAGACCCATCTCTGATATCCTGGTGCTTTATCATCAGGGTATCCGTTGTGACGAAAGGTTCCATGCATCCACTTTGACCATGAGGCCTGGCCCACCGACCATTTGTTTGCATTGCTCGAGAACTTTTGCACTCTTGCTTTTCAGAGTTGCCTCGCAGAACCTATGCCGTCTCAATACATGGCATATCGCCTTCCTTTTTGCGTCTGGTGTTGTCAAAGGCAACGGGGAGGCAATATGCGAAGCTCTCGCGTTTCGCCGCAAAAGGAAGTTGATGAAAACCATCCTTCAATCGTGTCTTGGCTGGACAGCATGTCTGAGAATAGATGCAAGACACCTGCAGTCTTGCACCTTACGAACCCTGTCCTCAACCACGATGATGTGAACACAGCCGCCGAGGAATATGGATCTCCAGCTATATAAGTTGCCTTGTCTTCCCTCCTGGATACACCTTTCCTCCCCATCAGCATCCTCATCCTCATCAACACTCAAACATCTTCAATAGTCTCAGCCTCTGTTTCTGTCTCTTTGGATATTCACAATGGTGAACTTCAGGAACCTCGCTTTTGCCACGGCCACCCTCTTCGGGCTTGCCAATGCTGCTCCTGCTACTGCTAAAGTTGACTCTAGCAAGGTCATTCCTGGCAAGTACATCGTCACTCTCAAGTCTGACATCGCTGCTGCGGACGTTGAGAGCCATCTCAACTGGGTTGGAGATGTTCACAAGCGTGGACTGAACGAGCGTGCTGAGAAGGGTGTTGAGCGCACCTACAATGGCAAGTACGGCTTCCACGGTTATGCTGGCTCTTTCGACAAGAGCACTATCAAGGAAATCAAGAAGAACCCCGATGTGAGCAATCTCAATCACGATAGCATGTTAAGTGCTGACATCTTTCTTAGGTTGCTGCCGTTGAAGAGGATCGTGTCTGGACCATTAACTTCGTTGAGGAAGAGAAAGAAGAGGAAGAGTCTCTTGTCAAGCGTGCTTTGACTACTCAGACTGGCGCTCCTTGGGGACTTGGCACGGTCTCTCACCGCGAAAGCGGATCTACCAGTTACATCTACGACACCAATGCTGGTACCAACACCTACGCCTACGTTGTTGACACTGGCTGCCGAACCACCCACAATGAATTTGAGGGCCGTGCCCAAGCTGTGTACACTGCCTTCAGTGGCGACAACGCTGATGGCGTCGGCCACGGCACTCACGTCGCCGGTACCATTGCTGGCAAGACCTATGGTGTCTCTAAGAAGGCAACCATTCAGGCTGTCAAGGTCTTCAAGGGCACCTCGTCTAGCACTTCCATCATTCTCGCTGGTTTCAACTGGGCTGCTAATGACATCATCTCCAAGAGCCGAACTGGCCGATCAGTTATCAACATGTCTCTCGGTGGCGGCTTCTCTGCTGCCTTCAACAACGCTGTCAACTCTGCTTCCAGCTCTGGTGTCATCTCTGCTATCGCTGCTGGCAATGAAAACCAAAACGCCGCGAATGTCTCTCCCGCTTCTGCCGCTAGCGCCATCACTGTCGGTGCCATCGACAGCAGCTGGTCCATTGCCTCGTACTCTAACTGGGGTACTGTTCTTGATATCTTCGCCCCCGGCTCCAGCGTTCTCTCTGCCTGGTACACCAGCAACAGCGCCACCAACAGCATCAGCGGTACCTCCATGGCCACTCCCCACATTGCCGGCCTTGTCCTCTACGGTATCTCTGTCAATGGCGTCTCTGGCGTTTCTGGCGTCACCAACTGGCTCACCAGCACTGCTACTTCTGGCGAGATCTCTGGCAACCTCCGCGGCTCCCCCAACCTGATTGGCAACAACGGTAACAGTGCTCAGTAAATGCCAACAACTCTGCATATGAGACGATAGATGGCCAGAGTGTGATCTATCTTGAAAGAGAAGGATGAGGACTGAGAAGGATGAACGTATATATGAGAATGAGAATGGCTACGAGATTGGGAAAGTGGATATTGGATGAATAGGATGGCAATCTTCGATTCGAGCTCCGCTGTTTATAAGTCAACTGAACATACAGCCGTACATATTACGCATTTGGGATCCGAATTGTGCCAAATAGCATCTGAGACGTATAGTCGAAAGGTGATGATGTCGTGGGGTTAAAGACTGCCCGATTTGAATTTATTTTCCAGAGGATCCTAATCCTTCCCCATGAGCTTAAACAGGCACTTTTAAGCGCACCAAATTTCGGAGATTTCTGGCGGATATGTTTTGCCTCGAGGTGTTTATTTCCCCGCGTATCGGTTGAATACTCCGCACAGAAGTATGTTTTCAATCTGGGGTTGTGAAATGATCAAATTTGTCTAAACCAAGCGAGACCTAACTTTTGTTGTTTTTACACCTGATTGGAATGGCATGTCTTGAGTCGCATGGACGAGTCATGTATTAGACAAGGCCAATCATCAACAGCTTCAGCTCACTGGGATTGTTGTACTTGAATGCTTTCCCATTCAATATGACATAGAAGCCTTTTTTCCTTTTTGTCGTCTTGCTCTTAAGTAGTCCGACAAGGGCTATATGAAACGTCCCATAGTTTTTAGGTAAATCAGACAATTGCAATTGCTTGGCCCCTGTTCCTATCCAATGTTGAAAGAGGAAATGCTTCTGCCTAGTCTTGGTACCCGCCTCATGAGATACAAGGGCTCATCTGCCGATGCTGATGCTTGGGAACAGTCAGATGTTTAATTGACTCGACTCTGTTGCAAGTAGCACCTTGACTGGAGTTATTTGACTTTTGTTGTTAGAACATCGAGGCTCCGTATAGGAGAATGCGGGAAGGCCTAATTTGGTAGGGCCTTCTGACGAAGTCTCAAGACATCGGGGCTCATATTAATGCCAGGGAATCAGAGACAATGAGTGGAGAAAGGAGCTGTTTTATCTCTTCTGAGTTTAGAATGACTCATTTCGTGGTTCTTTCCTAGGTAAAGAAAAGTTCATATCAACGCGTGATTTAGTGAATGCTCGGCGAACTACTCCTCACTGAAATCCGTGTAAGTCGGGGGGTTCCGATAGGTTAATATGTGGGAATATTGATTTGCGATGCAACATCTTGAAGCAGAGAAATGGATCTGATATGGGTTACAATACGATTATTTCTTAACTTGTGGATCCTCATATGGTAAATTGTTTCATGACTACCCTACTGACTGACGGTTACATTGGCGATACTTGAACTTTTCCAAGCCAAAGCACAGTAACTTACAGGTCTAATAAATAGATGATTTGATGCTTAGCAATTATATCAGAGCTCTATTGCTATACTTGGTCTGAGAGTAATACAAGGACATTTTTGAGTGGTGCTTCATGTTGCCTTTTAGAGAAGATCTGCCAAATATGGCCATCCCATCCACCATCGCCGGAGTCTCACCGACCCTAAGCTAGCACTGCTACTCCATCGGAGTACACTTCTTATGTTCCATCTGGGGTCCCCGGATTGGCATGAGGTGTTAGTTGCGGGGAGCTTAATCTGATCCATGTAATTCATGACTGTATCTGGTAGTGGATTGTCAATGAGAACAATATCGTGATCATATATATAAGATCATCGTCCCCCCCCCAATGTCTAGCACTTGGTCCTGATCTACTTGGGTTCCTCACCACAATCATTAGTGGATTTGTCCAGCTGTTGTTCCTTCTTGTCTATCTGATTCTAGGTAGATTAGGTTTGAGTTTTACTTACCATGGAGTCGACAATTGACGAGCGGACCAAGCTCGCTTACAAAAACCGATGGAAGACTCTCGCCCATAATCCCAAGCTGATCGTCATCGCACTCTTTGCCTCGTTCGTCTCTAATCTTCTCGTGACCGTTCACTCACTAACAATTTCAGCTTCGGCGGTTTCGAATATGGCTACCAACAGGGTGTTCTAGGCCAGTCTCTCGTTATGCATCGATTCAAGGAAAACTTTCCTTCCATCGTTAATTCTTCCTCGGCCACCGGCTGGCTCACCTCGATCCTGCAACTTGGCGGTATTCTGGGTTCTCTGTCAGCTGGTGTATTCGGAGAGGTCTATTCGCGAAAATATACCATGTTTATGGCTTGCTGCTGGGTCATTCTTGGTAGCTATTTATACATTGGAGGAACCAAGGACAATGCTTCTATGCTTTATGCTGGACGTTTCTTCACCGGTATTGGGGTCGGTACTTTCAGTGGTGTTGGGTAAGTCTCGAGTTCGACATGCTTCTGACAACTAGGACTGAATTGACCTCTGTACAGTCCCCTCTACAATGCCGAACTTTCCTCCCCCGAACTCCGCGGTTTCCTCGTCTCCTTCTACCAATTCTGCACTATCCTCGGTATTATGCTCTCCTTCTGGATCGGATACGGCAGCAACTACATCGGTGGTACAGGTGAAGGCCAGAGCAATCTCGCATGGATGCTCCCCTCCATCATCCAAGGAATTCCTGCAATTCTTCTAGCGCTTGGAATCTGGTGGTTACCATTTTCTCCGCGTTGGTTGGTTAAGAAGGGCCGTGATGAGGAGGCCCTCAAGACACTATCCTACCTTCGCAACCTGCCCATTGAGCACGAGCTCATTCAGGTAGAGTACAAGGAAATCAAAGCCGAGGTTCTTTTTGAAAGACGAGTTTTTGCTCAAAACTTTCCCAACTTGGCTGCGAAGGAGGAGGGTAGCGTCTGGATGGCCCAGTTCGCCCAGTATTACCAGATCTTTCGTACCAAAGACAACTTCAAGCGTGTTGCTACCGCTTGGCTAGTCATGTTTTGGCAGCAGTGGTCAGGTATCGACGCTATTATCTATTATGCTAGCCAAGTCTTTGAGAGTCTCGGTCTTACGGGAGGGACACAGGCTTTGCTGGCGACAGGAGTCACTGGTGTCGTGTTCTTCGTCTTCACTTTACCCGCAATGGCTATAATCGATAAAGTGGGACGGAAGCCAATGCTCTACGTTGGGTCCGTCGTCATGCTCATCTCCATGGTCCTTGCTGGTATCATTGTTGCCAAGTTCCAACACGATTGGGAGTCGCATAGTGCGGCGGGTTGGGTTGCCGTGGCGTTTATCTGGCTTTACGTTGGAGCCTTCGGAGCTACGTGGGGGCCTGTCTCATGGACTCTTGTTGCCGAGATCTTTCCCCTTTCTATTCGATCTAAGGGTTCCTCAATTGGTGCTTCTAGTAACTGGGCAAGTATTTCTCTGCTGTTGTATAGGCCGAGTGGAACTGACGATAATTATAGCTCAACAACTTTGCTGTTGCTTTTTACGTACCTCCCATGTTTGAAGCCCTCGAGTGGGGTACTTACATCTTCTTTGCTGGGTTCTTGGCGAGTAGCATGGTCTGGTTGTACTTCTACCTTCCTGAGACTAAGGGTGCTACTCTCGAGGACATGGATCGTGTATTCGGAAGTCACACTGGTGAGGAGGACGCAAAGATGCTGGATGAGGCACGAAGGGACGTTGGTCTGGGAATTGAGCTTGAAGTTGATGCTTTAAAGGCTGAAAAGGCGTTGGTGGAGGACGTAGAGACTGATACCAGGCCATCTCACCACGAGAACGCTTAGAGATAACATGAGAGGAAGCAGTAGATACGCTGCTAGATTTGAAGAGAATTGCAATACGTGACTTGCCAAGCTACGATCAAATGTTCGATAAGCCAAGATATCCTCAGTTGTGAACCGTTCGTGTAAGTTGATGAGCCAATGAAGGCTCAAGCTGGATTTCAGTGGCTGGTTCTGTGGCCCGCCAACCAGTGGAGTACATTGGCTCCACCACCAAAACCCGTCGCGTCAAATTTTGCTTCAACATGTTTTTTCTCGTTCCTTATTTTATTTTATCTTCCCCTGAAACTTCCCTGAAGGTTTCAAGCATGGAAAGACGCGATCGAGACAAGATCTAATTATGCGTCTTTACTCAAGGTAGGTATATCTCTATTTTCTCACCCCGCAGCGTTCTTCCTTCAGTCACTCAATCTCCTACGAGTCTTCCCTTGTGGAAGGTCTTCTACGGACGGCACGTTTTGTACTATCCGCATGAAGTAGTCTGAAGGTCTGATTTAACGACAAATGAGTACTCTTTTGTGCTTATTTGTCGTCGTTGCTAGAACAACAAGGGCCATCATAGTCCGCGCCCGTCTTGTCTTTGTTGGCCACTTCGGTGGATATAACATTGTATCAATCCTACACGGGCGAGGCTCCAGGAGCACCGACATTTCATAGTACATACTGCACTAGCATGTGATTGCATAGTAACGTTCTTATGATACAAAGACCCTATTATTGTCCAGTTTTTTACACGTGTGGTTGAGAATCAAGGTTTTATTTCGTCAGAGTGGATTTGAACCAGTGAGAATTCGTGCTCAACGACGTCATCTGCGTGTTATCTCATCGGATCTTTTGGGAGGATGTCAATAACTATGTTTCTGCTCAACTATTAATACAACTGCATATCAAAGCCAAGAGTGCCAAGTGAATCGACATGTTCAAATTAACCAAACCATTGCACGCCTATCGTTTCCGCTTATATTCATCTACTATGAGCCACCTTAACCACACCAACAGCTATTCCACCAAGACGGAATCCTCATCTAAATATGGCAATTTACCGCTCAGCACCAGTGGCCCTATTAATTGCGCGCTGAGCGGCACATCACTCTTGAACACGCCATATCTCAATAAAGGCTCAGCTTTTCCTCCAGACGAGCGTCGCGAGTTCAGTCTCACAGGACTATTGCCCCAGGGTGTTCAGACGCTTGAGCAGCAGTGCAAGCGTGCTTATGAGCAGTATTCGTCGAGACCCGATGACCTTGCTAAAAACACTTTTCTTACTTCACTCAAGGATCAGAATGAGGTTCTGTACTACAAGGTAAGTTCCGCTGCTGGTATGGCAGTATTGTGCTAATTGTCGTGCAAAGCTATTGCAGCTTCATCTCGACGAGATGATGAGCATTGTGTATACACCAACTGAAGGTGATGCTATTCAAAACTACTCTCGACTGTTCAGACGTCCAGAAGGTTGCTATCTCAATATCCGCGACCCAGATCATGTGCACCACAACTTGGCACAATGGGGTAACCCTGAAGATATCGACTACATTGTTGTATCCGGTCAGTTGCCTCCTCCGTATTTATGAGCCCTGGCTAACTTGGTCACTAGATGGCGAGGAAATTCTGGGTATCGGTGATCAGGGCGTCGGTGGTATTCTCATCTCCGTCGCCAAGTTAGTCCTCACCACACTCTGTGCTGGCGTCCATCCAAACAGGTGTCTCCCTGTAGTTCTCGACTGCGGCACAGATAATCAAGAGCTTCTCAACGATGACTTATATCTCGGTTTAAAAGAGAAGCGTGTCCGCGGAGAAGAGTATGCCAAGTTTGTCGACAACTTTGTCCAGTCGGCCAGGAAGCTCTACCCAAAGGCCTACATTCACTTTGAGGACTTTGGCCTTAGCAATGGTAAGCACCCCTCATATCAAGTCTGGCAGCAGTTTCTGATAGATGTGCAGCAAGGAAAATTCTCGATCGTTATCGTCCTGACTTTGCTTGCTTCAACGATGATGTCCAAGGAACGGGGTGTGTAACCCTCGCGGCTATCATGTCAGGTCTGCACGTCAGCAAGCAAAAGCTTAAGGACATTCGCATGGTTGTGTTTGGATCCGGAAGTGCCGGTCTGGGTATTGCGGACCAAGTTCGAGATGCCATTGCCACAGAAGGAAATATGAGCCATGAGGGGGCAGCAAAGCAGATCTGGTGAGACACGACACTCTGAATAATGGGATCAATGATGACTGACTGGTTTAGGTTGATCGACAAGCCTGGTCTACTAACCTCCGAAACGGAGGGTGTCACTGATTCGCAAAAGATCTTTACAAAGGACGCCTCAGAGTGGAAAGATAAGAACACTGATCTTCTCTCAGTAATCAAGAATGTTCGACCCAATGTCCTAGTCGGCACATCTACCAAACCAGGTGCATTCACTGAGGATGTCATTCGAGCTATGGCTGAGCACCACGGCCGCCCCATTGTTCTCCCTCTCTCCAACCCTACACGCCTCCATGAGGCAAAGCCCGAGGACATTCTCAAGTGGACCGATGGAAAGGCCCTTGTGGCAACCGGCTCACCTTTCCCTCCCGTCAAGGGCCCCTGGGGCAAGGATGGCTCTGAAATCACCATTAACGTCGGGGAGTGCAATAACTCGGTTGTCTTCCCCGGCATCGGTCTTGGCTGCGTCCTCTCCCGTGCCAAACACTTGACAGACCGCATGCTTGTCGCGGCCGTTGAGGGAGTTTCTTCGCTGAGTCCCGTCCTTAAGGACTCAACAGCTCCTCTGCTGCCAGATGTGGACTCCGTGCGAGATGTAAGTGTTCGTATTGCCCGTAATGTGATACAAGCGGCTATCAAGGATGGCGAGGCTACACAGGAGGGTATCCCTGAAAAGGAAGAGGATTTGGAGGAGTGGATCAGGGAGCAGATGTGGAATCCTGAGTATCGACCGTTGAAGAAGGTTGATTTGGAGGGTGCCACAAGAGAGGCTAGAGGTGAACTTAAGAAGGCTGGAACAGTTCATCGAAGTGGCCATACATAAGACAAAGGCGATATATAATGATCAGGTCAACAGTTATAATATTGTCGAGCTAGTCGACTTTCAAAGTCCAGCTTGATATTAATGACAGTTTAGATACCAACGTGATCCTAGCACTGCGTGATAAAAAGAGAACCCAGTATTCAAATACTTCCAAGCCACATTTAGCTCTAGGAAGGTTACATTTACCGGTCACAAACCCCAACGCCCAACTTACCTTGTGATACAATGCACTTAAAAGCCTTCCCCTGCGTGTCATTTAGATGACACCGGCACGGGCGGCTTCACCAGCATTCTCCTGCACAAGGTCTTCCATCCTCCTCTTACCTCTACCAAGGCCACCCTCGCCAACGCCCATACGGCGAGCAACATATCGCTGAGCGACGGTACCGATAGAGAGGTTGAGAAGCTCCTCAAGCCACTCAGCCACCCATTCACGAGGATCAACACCGCCACTCTCGATGATGTCCCTGATCTCTTCGGGAATGTTGGCGTCTAGTACATCGCTATCGTCACCAGAACGAGGAGTGAGAGGGGCAGGAGTATCAAGCCACTGAACCCATCGTGCAGGAACAGATTGGCTAACGGTGTAAAATTCGATATCATGAACAGGGTCCAGAATAAAGACGGCGAAACAGATGAGCTCCTCGTCTTCATCTTGGTCCTGAACATCAGAAGAGTCCTTCTCCTTCTCTGCAGAAGCGGTGCGAGCAAACAGGTTCTTGTCCGTGTCCACAGAGATTGCCTGAACAGCTAGGAACAGGTCCGAGGTTCTAACAGGGTTGGTTTCGCTCACATCCTCAGTAGCCTTGAGCTTGGCCGCCTCCACGCCGCCGTTAGCGGAGAAGTATTCACTCGCGTGAGATTCGGCATTGGCGCGGCAAAGCTTGGTTCCCTCGGGCAGTCCCTTAATCAATCCGAGCTCACGAGGGGTATCAGCTTGTCTCCACCAAGGCCCGTCATGCCATCCAGCAACACTATCGGTACTACGTCGAGAGTGGCTCTCCTGTCCTCGTTGGATAACAAGAAGGTCACCGCCCTCGACCTGTGCCATTACATGGCCAAAGACGTTGTGAATGAGAGGGTCGAGGGACGGGTAGCCGACAAGATCGTGGGTAATATGGATGAGGAGGCGTTCATGGGAGCTGATGGGAGGCGCAAGGGTGTGTAGAATGTTGGTAAAGGTAGGGAGAGCACGATGTCGAAGTTCGTCACCTCAATCTCAGTTAGCTTATGTCCAAGGCTTCAACGTCTTAACTCAAACATACCGTAAGTTCGCAGAGTATTAACATCAAGTCCTCTGATTCCCTTGACCTGATCTGCCCACTTCTTTGCCTCTTCATTCTGCTGAATCTGGGTGACAGCGGCTTCAGCTTGCTTCATGGCAGCACTGGCCGTAGACAAGATACCACCCCACCATCCTCCACCAGAGGCTTGGGGGGCAGGTTCTTGCTGAACCGGGTCAGATGTTGGTTTCTTCTCGGTCTCCGTGGGTTCTGAGCTTGTGGCGCTTGGTGTGAATGTTGCTTTCAAGCTGCGTGCGCTATCTGTAGACTTGCGAGGGTCGCCAGCGGGGGGTGTTGCTGTGGAACGGCGGGCGGCATCCTTAAGGCGGGGGGTATGAGGTCGCGAGGGCTGCTCAGCCAGCTCCGATTCAAGATCGGCGAGAATATCCTGATCGGCAATTGCCTTCGATGCGGCAGAGGTAGGCTTGGACTTGGTAGTCTTTTTGGGCTTCTTCTCGCGGTCAAGGCCAGAGAAGAGCTCGTCGACATCGACGTCGTCACCAGCAGTCGGCTTGGTCTTTTTCGACGCCATGATTATAGGTATCGGCTAAAATTGCAACCAGAAAAGAGTGTGGTTTTGTATGATTGAGTCCTTATGTGATGATTTGGTGAGGGCGGGGGGTTGAAAGAAGGTTGTTTGACGCAAAAGCTAGGAAATCGAGGGAGATGGTTGGAGCTCTGGAGGAGGTACAACTGCAAGGGTCTAGAGCGTCGGCAAAGCAGGAACGTCAAACACGTGCTGTTTCCAAGCCCATATGGATGAACGGCTACATCAATATAGTAATCAGATTGGACAAGAGGTTTCGCAAATATCTACAATGTTTTTATTGCAGATGAAGTTTCTTTCAGTGAAAAATGATATCATTGCGTTCCTAAGATAATCTCCTAACTATCCCGCGGCATCAAGGTGTAATTGCTGATGTTAATGAAACATCTACTTAGCGGCTACTCACCGATGACACCTCATTCAGTGGACTTTGGCCGAGCTGTTGGTGAGGCTTGGAGTACTCAGCAAGTACTTTGATTGGTTCACCTGCGACTTACAACAGCAAAGCAACCACTAACACCCAGTGATTTGCAGACGACACGGTCATGCTCATGCCTAGGTTGTACTAGCGCCGTGTAGTTCCGTGGAATTAGAGTTGCCTGATTGGCCTGGAGGAACCCCGGAGAAGGGGTCGCTGGGGCAGGTACGTACCCGACAGTTTCTCAGGTCCCTGAGCCTTGTGAGCGAGCGGCCTTCAGTGGCCAGGATACCACTAACAGCAAGGCCCCCCAGGCGGGTCTGGCCTAGCCTTGGCTGGCTTATTCGGACCACGACACCTCGAGAAAATCGACGGGAGACCAACATCAGAGCCAAAAGGAGACTGTCTTGTCTTCATCACCCACGCCTCTAGCCATATTGCACTGCACTCTTGGTTAAGCCGTCGCCGCTGGTTGAAAGGCGCATTAAGATAATTCTTTCTCATTGCAGTATTGTTAAAGGCGTCTTTTGCCTTTACTTTTTACTTTGGCGTCTTGGGCTTTTTTGCAAGTTGCCGCCAATTCCCTGTACTTCAAAATTCTTTCTCTGCCCTGGCTTGTTTCTCTTACTCCATCCGACACGCTCATCTCATTCATTCATATCCACGCACTTTGAGCCTCATCCTCCTTAGACCTGCCCTTGCCTTTGCCTGATTATCCTTTTCAGGCTTCACGTCTTGTGTGTACTTGCTGTTTAACACTGCGCACTGCACTTTCTAAGTACTCGCATGACGCCTCTCGCGGGCCCGGCTGGCCACTACACGTCCTTGCTGTAAACTTGGATCCCAGCCTCATCTCAGTCTCAGCCAGAACCAAAGCCTCTCTTGGCTGACAATGGACCGCTCGCGCCGGATGCCACAACGTCGCCGTCAATTAGGAGCTTCTGCTTCTCCTACTTCTGCTTCAGAGGCTTCTTTTGACTTGAATCCACTCACAAGCCCTGTTGTTGCTCACGCTCAGACTAATACCACGCCTCAAGGTATTGGTAGTCGCCGCACAACGAAACCTCTGCAACACTCCTTCACTTTCTCTCCTTCAAGTAGTAGTCGCAATTCTAATTCGAAGAAGCGTTCTACTACTATGGATAATTATCCAATTCCAGATGAGGGTGAGCATGGCCCAAAAAAGGGCGGCCACAGTCTGCGTAAGCGTGCTCGCGTGGATTACACGTTTGAACACATCGACGACGATGTTCTCGTTCCCAATTCAACATCTTCAGCACGCGGCAAGAAGCGAAGATCGGAAGTCAATTTCGACACAGATGACTTTTACAGCAATGACTCAAAGAGACGAGGCGCCTCTATGGGTGCTGACACTCCGTCCAATCGTCGGAGGAATCCGACACGCAAATCAAGTGACCTGAAGGCATATCACCAAGCTGCCCTGCAGGAAGATGATAATGACGTCCAAGACACCATTGAAGTCGGTGCCTACTACTCAGATGTTGAGGATTCTGAGCTTAGAGACGCTGCTGATTCAAATAACTCATCCCCTCAGTCTAAAATGTCACCAAAAGGCTCACCTAAAAAGTCACCCAAAAATGATTCGATCAAGGATGCGTTTACCGCACCTCAAGTTGGTGGAAATCATCAGCTTGAGCCTCAAGCAAAAGAGACCACAGCTGTTCCCGTGGTAGAGCAGACCTCTCCAGAGAAAGTTTCTTCTGCTGTGGAACCTACAAGTACCTCTATCGAGGAACCTGTATCTCAGTCTGCAGAGCCGCAGACCGAAAAACTTCCCAAAGTGGAACCCGGGCCGGAAACTTTGAGTACAAAGCAAAAGTCTCCCGCTGCAGAAGATGTCGGTGAATTAGAAACGGCGGCAGTGCCAGATGCAAAATCCCAACCGGCCGCCACAGCAGTGCCGGAATCGAAACCAGTTGAGGCTGAACCAGAGGCAGTGGCAGCGCCAGTGTCAGTGTCAGTGCCAGCACCGACAATAGCACCGCTGCCAGCTGCAGCTGGCGAGATCAATAAGAGTGAATCTATTCATTCACCTATTATTCCTGCATCTGGGCCTGAACCTGTCAATGGTATCGCTGAAGCCCCCGCTGCTGAACTTATTCCTCAAGATTCTACTGAACCTAATTCCTCTTACACCAACACCAACATCAAGGAAGAAGCACCTCATCACTCAAATCTCGATCATATCCCTGAATCACCAGACAAGCCATTAAATTTACATCAAGAAGACAAGATGAACGAGATGGACAAGATGGATATCGGTCCCGTTCAAGCAGAGCCTCCTGCCGAAGATGTCGAAATGGCTGATGCCGCGCCGTTTGATACTCAAGAGCTTGTACAAGAGTCTACACAAGAGCCCGCGCAAGCACCCGCACAAAAACCTATGCAAGAGGTTGCCCAAGAACCTGAACATAACATTGCACCACAAGAGCCCGAGCAACAAGTTGCACAAGAGCCTGCGTCGGCATCTGAGCCTGCAGCTGCAGCGGTGTCGTCGCCATTACCATCAAACGCTTTCACTGCATCACCACCGAAGTCACCTTCAAAATCACCATCACCATCGCCTGCTCGAGTGGTCGAACAGCCTCAGCAGACTATCGAAAACAATGCGTCTCCCCAAAATGACACTCCCAACGATGTCCTCACACCTATGGAAATGGATGGTGACTTAGTAGAGAGCGAGCAGGTGAACAATGAAAGCCTTGCAAACAATGAGGACACAGAGTCCACGGACGTGCCCGCCACTGCCGACGAATTTCCAATTACAGACTCACCTCAGATTCCTCTCACTCAAGAGGGACCAGCTACCATTTCGAGCCCTACTGAATTGAAAGCTCCTACTCCGCCTCCCGCTGAGACTATCGAAACTCCTGCTTCCTCTGCGCCTTCGGAGACAAAATCAAGTCCCCAAAAGCCTGTTTCTCAACGAATCCCTATGGAATCAATGCCACAGCCTACCCCCGTCGGGCGCTGGTCCCATCTCAAACCTTATGTTGACGGCGAGTTTGTACTATATCCAGAGAAGAAGGGCCGTTCTGATGAGGACGGCGCAAACGATGACACAACGCCTGAAGGCAAGGATACTGATCGAGAAGGCGCCGACATGGAGCCTATGGTGGATGACCAGGATGATGCTGCCGATGGCACAGGTCTCGAAGCACCTACACCAGCACTCAACACTCCCACACGTGGTTCGCCTGTGCCGGACTCTACAGATCTTACAGCTTTCAACTCGCCTGCTCCTGTCGGAGAGGATGGTGATGACGCTGACATCTCTGAATCTCAAGAAGTTCCAGAACGTACCCGTTATTACAAATATAGAAAGCTTAGAGACCCCGAGGAGTACATTTCCGCCATTGAGAACTACGAAGACATGTCGACTGAAGATCTGTACGAACTTCTCGAGGCTGTCAATGTCTCCATGGTTCAGTGGCAGGACGAGTGGAACGATTTGGGTGCTGTCGTCGATGATTATGAGAATTCACTCCGTCGACGAGCTGCCGATGCTAAGTACGAAGCCCGTACTCGCAACTTGCACCAGCATGGCGTCAACTACGAAGAGCCTGAGTTTGCTGTCAAGGGATACAAGTCTCGTGACAAGGAAGGCTTGAACGAAACTCGCTATCTCCAAGGCCAAGATCGCATCATGGCTGCTACTTACGGCTTTGAATATGATCCTCACCCCTCCAAGATTGGCAAGCAAAACCCTGAGACTCAACAGGTTGGAATCATGACACGCGGGCGCTCTTTGCGAAACCAGCCCCGACAGACCGCTAAGGCCACAGAGACGGATGAGGTGGTCGGCAAACGTCAGCGCAAGCCTGTTCAACTCTTCGACCCCGCGACACAGGATGTTAGCCGAAGCTCAACTCCTGTACCGACTCGTGGTGGCCGTCGACGCAAGAATGCCAACGCTGAGGATGAGCCTCTAACCAACCTTTCAGTCAGCTTCAACAACGACATTGCCTCAGATAATGAGGCATCGGGTCCCAAGACCAGACGCAAGCGTGGCACTCGTGGTAAGAATGCTGCTACCACTGAAGACCCTGCAAAAACACCAGAAGCCGAAGAACCCGTTCAGGAATCGCCGGCAAAGTCCACTCGCCGTGGTCGCGCTAGACCTGCCGTCAGGTACGAGGAAGCTGATCCTAATGAGTTTGTCGATGATGAACCTCAGGAGCAGGAAGAAGAAGAGGAGGAAGAGGAAG
>JAADJG010000397.1:0-13858 GCA_012932025.1 Fusarium austroafricanum | reverse complement strand
GTTCATCCCTATTTATTTATTTCACAAACCAATCTTGTTGTTGAGTAAATGGTGTTAGATGTAATGAATAATTGAGTGAAACCCATATCTCTCTAAATCCCCAGCTGGGTTAGAAAATAACCCGCACACCAAGAAGGCCACAGGCTAATATCTACTAAGGAATGTCTAATCTTGAGGTAAATTTAGGTAAGGTTTAGGTAGTCCTTAGGCTACCTCTGTGCCTCAGAGGTAGTGGCTTGTAGGAACAAGAGGGCGTTGTTCTTGATAAGAAGCTTCAAGACACGAAGACTTGGTAGTCATACGTGCAGCTCAAGTGACCCATCAAAGATGAGGTGAGCTCAGAGGACTGAGGTTCTGTTTTAATACTCTCCTTTAGCTATGTTTGAACAGGACATCGAAGAGACCTAGCCATTAACAGGCGGTTTGACGATACCCTTACGCATCATCTTGTTGATGTTGATACAGTTCCATTGCAGTTGTGTCGGGAACTCGAAAGCGACAAAACAGCTTCAGTCATAGAGACGGGTGGCCTCTTCAGCCAGTTTGCGGTGAAATGACTATGGGTTTCCCAGTTCATCGGACACTTGATTATAGCTTCTGGTATATTGGTTCTTGGGCCAAGCGGCCTGCGATACTGCAAGAAGAATAAGAACGATTGCCATTCACTCCTGATATGATATTAAATACTACGGTGAAAAGACAGATATGTCTCTGATTGCTTTGGTGTCAATTTCTAGCATCGGCAATGCTCTTCAAATATATGCTCGCGGGATCAGTTTGAAGTTAATTAATTAATCACTTTGCTCGCTTTGGGCCACTTTCAACTGCCGACTCGTTTCCGCGAGCGCCGCTCCTCACGGCCCAGACCATGACCGGGATGCTACTTCATGAAGAGATTTCTCACCAGTGGAGCAAACACGGGGAGATGATCTCGAAAGAATACCGAACCAACCAATGGATGTTGGTAAGAAAGCCAAGTTCACGTTAGCATACATGCTAAAGAAGATGAATCACCCCAGCGGCCCGTCACAGTTGAAGCTCAACGTTACTCGGCTCAACATTTGTAACGTGCTGATTAATTTGCAAAGCAATTAATAATACCATCTCTACACTGGTCGTCATAAATATCACTCATTCCCCCCAGAATCTCAGCCGGGTCGTCATCTCATGTCTTTCAACTCCACGAACTGGTCGTCATCTTAGCAAACGCAGCATCGCCTCGGGCGTCACATCGCATGTCATCGGTGACTGTTTTGTCAGCTTGACATGCCGCTATACCGAACAAGGTAATATTTTCCACCATAGATCCACACGCCAAGAGTAGGTTTAATGGCAGACGGGGCAAATTGAGGACTACAAAGCGAGATGGGATCCTCTTCGTTTTTTTCCTGTATGATAGTCTCTGTTTTTCGATTAGCGGGTTGAATAGTCTATTACTTTGTTATCTTATCTTTTTTAATTGGTGCATATATCGTATCATATCATGACAAGGCCCGATGAGGAACACGCCGGCGGCGCAGACCCCGGAGCCGAACCCGGACTCAGAAGTCGGGAATCTTCGGTGGATGTTGAGAAACTCGGCCGTCAAAGACCAGAAGTGTTCAAGTCAATATGGGCTGAACTAGGTTTCGGGTTCTCTGTATTTTGTTCTATGTTACTGGCAGTAAGTTATTTCACATATATGTTACCTACCTACTCTATGATTCATCAGACCACTTTCAGTGCAGATACTAACATGATCAGGAATTCTTCGTCAGTGGATTTCATGTTATCCTTCCACCGTTAGCCCAGGAGCTCGAAATCCCAGGCGCATCACAAACATGGCCGTCAAGTGTCTTTTCCCTCATCACAGGAGCCATGCTTCTCCCTATGGGTCGTCTTGGAGATATGTACGGCGGTTATCTAGTCTTCAACGGCGGCCTATTATGGTTCCTGATCTGGGCTCTCATTGCAGGCTTTAGCAAGAACTATATGATGCTCATCTTCTGCCGAGCTCTCCAAGGTTTTGGTCCTGCTGCGTATCTTCCCGGAGGCGTCATGCTAATGGGTAAGATTTATCGCCCTGGACCTCGCAAGAACCTCATCTTCGCGCTATACGGTGCATTCGCTCCACTGGGTTTCTTCTTCGGTATCTTAGTCGGAGGTCTTGCTGCTGAGTTCCTCGACTGGCGATGGTACTTCTGGATCGGCACCATTGTCTTTGCTGCAGTCTCTGCAGTATCACTTCTTGCCGTTCCTTTCGATTACCGTGACAGAAACATCGATATTCCTATGGACTGGTGGGGTGTTGGAACCATTGTACCAGGTCTTCTCCTTGTGGTGTATTCACTGACAGATAGTTCCCACGCTCCCAACGGCTGGGCCACCCCCTATATCATTGTGACGCTGATTCTCGGTATCATGTTCCTTGTCGCCGCATGGTATGTCGAAACTCACAAGGCTCGAGTTCCTCTGCTACCAGCCGACCTCTTTGCACCAAAGGGCATGAAGCGCTTGATAGCCGTCCTCTTCATGGCATTCGGTACCTTTGGTCTCTTTCTCTTCTACTCGAGCTTCTATATGGAACTGGTGTTACACAGATCACCACTCATTACTGCTGTTTGGTACATCCCAATGTGCGTTGGTGGTCTTCTTATCGGTACTGTCGGAGGCTTTACATTGCACTTCCTACCCGGGCGAGTGCTGCTTTTCATTTCGTCTGCAGCCAACGCGATCTGCATGTTGCTCTTCGCACTGATGCCCGAAAACCCCAATTATTGGGCCTGGGTCTTCCCATCTATGGTCTGTTGTACGCTCGGCATCGATATCACATTCACAGTCAGCAACATCTTCCTCACGACCAACATGCCAAGTCACAGACAAGGGCTCGCGGGTGCCTTAATCAACAGCGTTCTTTTCCTTGGAATCAGCTTCTTCCTCGGTATTGCCGACATTGCAGTCGCCGAGACGTCGAACCTTGGACTTCGAAAGAGTTACAAGGTTGCCTTTTGGCTGGCTTTTGGCGTGGCAACGATTCCTCTGCTCTTTATTCCGTTCATCAGGATTGGATCCGCTAAGAGCGAACTCACGATGGATGAACGGCAGAGGTTGGAGAATCCGCAGCAGTCAATGGGAGAGTCAGGGACGGAGCGGGAGACAGAGCCACAACCACAGGAGCCAAAGAACTCGACATAGAAGGCATCTTGGTGGTTGGGGAAAGGGCTGGATGCCCAAACTCTGGGCGATAAGCGCCCGGGGGTTATACTTGATACAGGAGAGGCGTTAAATAAAGCGTGTTTAGGTCACTGAGTTCATATTAATACGGTAGTATAATATATTCCACTCACCAGATTGGAAGGGAGTCAATTGTCGTACATATGAATTGGCTAGGAAGCTTCCTTGAGTATAATGAGCCTTATTATGCGTTAGTAGGGAACCTAATTGTCCCATCATGATAAAGATTAGTGCCACAACTGCCGCTGTTTCAGGATGACCATAACAAAAACGTGACCCAGCAACCCGGGGTTTGAAAAGGAAGCCGATTGCAACATCACGATGTAACTTGACCCTCGGAAAGATGGCGGCTCTCTTACGCAGAGTTCAGTTTGTTTCTTGGTTGTCATTTTAGAGCAATGCCCCTGCATCAGATGATGAGATAGCAACGTACTCCCTGGCTGCCACCTGTTGAACGACCGGGACCCAACGTGGTGAGCCAGGGGTAGAGGCGCCACAATGTGTTGGCTGCAAGGTAATGAATCTGCAGTGGATTGTAAAATGGCGGTTTTGGATATGAGGAAACGTGGGCAGGAGATTTTCCCTTCGGTTGAGGCTTGACCGTTGTGAACTGATGGAGGCGTTTTGTTGTCGAAACCACGGTGACCCTTGTCAAAACGGCCCAGTGCTCTGGAGTGCCCATTAGAACCCCTGTCGATGATCGAGATCAAGAGGTATCTCAGATATCACGATTCTTTTTTCTGTGTAGACATGTGCCATGTTCAGCCAAGACATGGGTTACCAGTGGTCCATCTTGTAAGCGGATGGCACGGCACGGTCTCATTGTCGAATATCTAGCGTCATCATTCCCAAATCTTGATGCACATTGCTTCAGCCAAGCCAGCTCCGGCTTCCTTGCAGCAAGCGGAGTATCCAGGGACTGCACTAAAGCGGTATTGAACCTATGGGAAACCTTAAAAGCCATGAGGAACAGGGACTAGAAAGTTGGCCGCGAGTGGGATTCTCGGTAGAGTTGGCGTCGAAATCTTCTGCCGCTTCCGGGGAAAAAACAGGGCAGACATTACTTCCTGCGTGGGATTCGACAATGGTCAACGACGCTATTTAAAGCCACAGACAGCAAAAGGTAGGCTGTTGATGACTATTGGAGAATCAATTGCTGTTTTGTTGCTGATGGAGGGCATAGAATCCGGTGCAAATGGCCGTGGCCCGCATGCGAAACGAGGTAAAACATACGCAGAGAAAAGTCTTCTTTTTCGTTTCTTTTTTTGGTATTAGATCATTGGTTGATGGGGAAAAAGAAGGATCAATCATGTGGAGACTGGCGTTTCTAGTGGTGCTAGCTTCCGATGGGTTACATGGACGCACGCATTGAGAAGAGAAAAATAGACCCATAGCATCACGATCTGGTCATTTCTTACAGAGCAGAGACGAGGGCAGTGAAGACCGTATCATGAACATGCTGAAGGGTTGCCGTGTTGCCAGATATCAGCTGAGCCCTATTCCAGGCCCAAGCATGCATGCATTGGCTTACCGAGCTATAACTTCTAAGATCTAATAAGTTAGACCTATCTCGAGGTTGAGTTTAGTGTAGATTGAACTGTGTGACAGCCCATGCCATTGCTCAGGACAGTAGGGGCTCAAAGGGAAGCCTCAACCTTGTTTTACCTTTTAGGTTTAAGATTATTTACTTTGGCTTTGCGAGTCAACAACATTCATTGATTGGGAGTAGGTAGTCAACGTCTCATCAATTATGGAAGCTCTGTCTTGGATTTGGTCTTGATACTGCCAGTCCCACTTAAGTTAACGGGCATCTTCCAACTTTTTGCAACTTTGCGACGTCCTTGTTCTTGTCTTGCGCAACGCAGCAACACAGTAGCACGGCGCAGCACCGCCCAGTCTCTCGACCGCACCTTGTATCACTCTGACCGACCCTTCATCTCGTTGCTTGTTTCTTGTGCGCCTGGGACCTTGTGCTGTCTGACCCGAGAGCACATACACGACTGTACACTGCACTTCAACGCTTATATTATCGACTCTTTGAGATTCTCTGGCTCGTCGTACTGCGCCTGCAAATGCGCGCCGTCAGGTACGGACCGACCTTTTCTTGCATTGTTTTGTCTCATTTCACTTCACTTCATTTCATCTCCATATCTGGCTTCTTGTTTGTCTTGTCTTGCCTTGCGGGCCTTTCCGAGCATACCTGGTCGTTTGGTACCTGGATCGCTACTTGGATCATCCTGTCTCTCCATGCGACGCGCCCCAGCACCGAAACACCAGGATACCTCTTCCGCTTGGCTTGTGCTTTGCACTACACTACAATCCGATTAACTCATTCGTCTTCTCTGTCAGTGCAAGTCTGTGCTGCGCTGGCTATAGTTGTATTCTCCAGCCTTTTCGTCTTGCTTCTATCAAAGTCAATAATTGATCTCCCTCCCGCCTTGTTTCCGTTTCTACAAGGACCCCTGCCTTCAATATCCGTTCGTCAAACTTTGACCAGCAGACTCATGATTGGAAACCAGCCATCCTGACTTTATTTACTTCTAGTCATCATCTCGCTGTCGTGCCGTGTCGGTTTTCTTGATCCAATCCTCTCCTTTCGCCAGCTTCTACAGCTTTGCACGTGAGCCTCTCGACCTTAGCTTGACACCGGTTTC
This sequence comes from Fusarium austroafricanum, assembly GCA_012932025.1. Lineage (NCBI taxonomy): Eukaryota > Fungi > Ascomycota > Sordariomycetes > Hypocreales > Nectriaceae > Fusarium > Fusarium austroafricanum. The sequence goes on along the minus strand of JAADJG010000397.1, from coordinate 7,991 downwards.
CCACTATCAACAAGCTACTACCAAAACTGCGACACCTGCAGCCAGCTATCACCAAAGCACACCGACTTCAGCCCAGCATATCATGGGATGCTAACCCGTGACCTCTTATTACCACACTCCAAATTACAGCTTGATAAGAGTTGTCGGCGCATTCGCTGTGCTGCGCCGTCCAGCCTGCGGCCTTGATTGCATTCGGGTCCTTTCTACCGAACGTCAATCTTGTCCATTTATATCTACTACCTTGTCTGGTAGGACGATCCGGCGAGACGCATCCTTGCTTGATAAGAATTATCACAAAGGCAATATCCTCCCCGCCTTATTTGGTTGGGGTCTTATCGACTCTTACGCTCGCCAATCAGCCATCATGAGTTCCTCAAAGGCTTCAATACCTGAACTTGGCCAAGAAAACAATGACAACCAAACCGATCCTATCCTCCTCTCGTCCCCTCTTTCGACTCCTCAAACGACAAGTCCCGAGCCGGTCTCGATCCAGTCGCTGGCCGATCAAACCTCAACACCACTTAGCATCATGGACGATTCATGTTTTCTCGACATTGACAAGTTCATGTCGACTGGTTTCGAGTCGAGTAGTGTTAGTGCTGGTCTCGACAAACCGACAGAGTCAATCAGCCAATCGCCAGCCAATACAGCGGGGTCGCCCGCTAAACCCTCGGACCCTAGCACCCAAAGCCAGCACAGCGCTGATCCTCTAGGATGTACAGGGACTGATGCAGATGGCGGCCACGCCGAACAGACACGTGCCGCTGATGATGTTGATGTTTCTCGTTCAATTGAACAGGAATCGGAGCTACAACAAACTTCTAATCGGCAATCGTATCGAAGGTCGCGAAAATACGAAGATCCAACTCTATCAGAGGACACTACCTCGCAAACGCAGCCAAAAGTCATTTCGCCGGCTGCATTAAATACGACAGGCATCTCTGCCCAAAATAGCAGCGCCCCATCTGGCGCCCCCCAACCCAGCGGTGGTTTCAGGGGCCCTCATTCCGATCAGCAAGAGTATCGAATAGATAGTTCGACCAAAAATCAGCAATACGAGACCACTGCAGCATCTATAGGGCCTTTGTTGGAGGAAGCGCTCCCTGCGCCAGGGATGGCCACAGCACAACCACGGGCAAATAGCCACCGCAGTATTCCTCAAAGCGCCACACAGGCCATGTCGAGCACGGCCTCCACTAACAATAATTCCCTTCCCCCTGGGCATCAAAGACACCGCAACGGACATCCCTCCCACGACTCCTCTCACACGACATCCCTTTCTTCTCGACTTAGTGGCATCAAACTTGATACGAGTTTTGTCAAGCCGGCGCCAAGGCCCATCATTCGTACAGCGCCCGATTCGCCTTCTCTCAACATCAAACACCCAACTCCCGACATCACCTCCCAGGCTCGATCTGGAGCATACGTTGGGAACATCGCACAACTCGAAGCGACTGCCGAACGACTGTCTATGACCAGTTCCATCGACGATGCGATTCGAGATTTACACACTGAATTAAAGCGATCCGATAGTAGACGATCTTCAATACTTGCCGCCAGTGTCAAGGCTGCAGGGTCCATTGACGATTATACAAGCAACCCTGGCTCCGCTGTCGAACAACTAAGACGACATCCCTCTATCGCCTCCTCTATCGTTTCTACGAACAACGCTGCACGCTACGGTGGTTATTCTCCAGGTGGATACGTGCTTTCTCCGAACCACTCCTTTACCGGACGTCTTAGATCAGGGTCCAAGAACTCGGCTGGCCGACCAGACTTGGATCTCGATACAGTTTTGTCTCGTCACGGACCAGGCAAGGCATCTGTTCGAAGCGTCCGGTCCACAAAGGTCTCACTTGCCGAGATCTCAGAATCGGAACCTATTGCACTAACCCAGGACGTACTCGACATGGCCGACAAATCTCCCGTAAAGAACCCGGAAGGTGGATCTCTTCTGCCCGATGAGCTCCGTGATGCGAATATACCCGCTACCGATGTCTTCCAAAACATGATGGGAGATGATGATTTCATGAACTCCAAGAACGAGCATCCGCATGCCGATGCAAGCACTGGCCTTCTTGCCGACCAAGAAGAGTCCCGAGATCCTAAGCGACCCGGGAGTTCACACTCAGACACAACCTTCCAACAATGCCAAGATGCGTTTGGCGATTTCGATGGTGTTCACTGGGTGCCTGAACAGGATGATCCGTCCTCTATTCCCGAAGATATGGAAACTCCAGGCGAGCCTCAGCCTCAACAGCGGCAGATGCCTCGTTCAGATAATGTTCGGCCGCAATCTTACATGGATCCCGAGTCGGGACAGCAGATGCTTTACTACCCGGCTCGTGTACCTGCTATGCTTAACCTACCCCCTAAGCTATCCAGCAGGCCTAAGGCCAACGAGAGAAACAAGCGACGTTCCCAAGTGATGAGTGCTATGTTCGAAGGAGACAGGCAATCTAAGATGCTGGATGTGGATGGAAAAGGACAAGAACGTGATACCACCAGAGATTCCTGGCTGCCCGATCCTCTTGCTGGCCATCGAGAATCATTTGCCGCTTTATCAAATGACGACTTTGGTAACCTCGGTCAAGAACCGGAGACAATCCGTTCTGTGCACTCAGATCAAGATGGTAATCCCGCTGTGCAACCCGAAGCTAATGCTAATGCTCCGGTTACGGCATTGAGGCGCCCTCAGCTGTTGACTAAAACGGATCCTGACAAGCGAAAGTCGAGAATGTCAAACCTACCACCGCAACTGAGAGCGAGCGCCTACTTCGATCTCCCAGATACCACACAACCAGATATTGAAGTCAAGGATGGTTCAGCTATGGCCACTCTTGAAAGTATCCTTGATGCTTCAGCAAATGCCCCCGTCAGTGCATTCACCGACCATGAACGTGCCGGTAGACTTGGAAAGGAAGTATATGGCAAAGAAAAGAAACGCGCATCTGTTGCCGCATCCATGGCTCTCCAGCCTGAACCTGATAAGAAGCATGCTAGGAAGCGTTCCTCTTTTATGTGGCTTGGCAAACGTCACAGCCATGCTAGTGACGATGACAAAACCCAAAGACCCCAGTCAGAATCTGGCTTGGGACCAGTCAACGCTGATACGCATGCAAACGAGCACGATGGTCTGGCTCGTAGCATGGATGGTCGCAGTGATGGCCATGCTGATGATGAGCAACGGGCCGCCAAAGAAGAAGCGGAGGATGTATCTGACGAAGAAGGCTACTATGGGCCCCCGACAACACTTTTGGCCGAGCTGCAGTTGCGAAAACAGCAACAAAAGGAACGCACCCAACGAACATTCCCTGGTGGCATGCATGCCACATTGCTAGAAATGGACGCTGTTGCCGAGACTCAGAAAAAAACAAGAAACAACAAGCGTATCAACTTGGCATGGGAAGATGGCCAGCAACAAGCTGTTGAAGACGACTCGGACGACGAGGATATCCCTCTGGCTGTTATCGCAGCTCGCAATAACGGTGCAAAGAACGTCATGGATCTCCAACGCCCCATCGGCTTGATGGAGCGTCGTGAGATGGAAGAGAACGAACCTCTCAGTCACCGCCGAGCACGTCTGCATGGTCAAGACCCTCGATCTCTTGTGATCAACCACAGACCTAGCATGAACAATCTCAGCGCCAACCATCTGCCTGCGACGCCTCACTCAGCACACCAATCTGTGGCGCAGCTATCGGGGCAAGCCGCATCTCCTGAACCAGATGATGAGTTTGAGGGAGAGACCCTTGCTGATCGAAAACGACGTCTTGCCGCTAAGGAAGAGGCAGAAAATCTACTGCCTAAAGCGAGACCCGTCAGTGGTGCCTTTTCTGTTGAACTTCTCACGCAGTTTGAGGATCCCGAAGATAAGAAGAAGAAAGAAGAGGAAGAGAATAAGCCCAAGGCGGGCGAAGAAGAAACCTTGGGCCAACGCCGCCGTCGTCTGCAGGCTGAGCGAGAAGCCCGTGAACGGGAAATGAGTTTTAACCAGCTGAACGCCGGTACTGAGGAGCCAGAGGCACCAGTTCCTGGAATCAACGGGCGAATGCATCAAATGTCAAGCGTGCTCAATGCCCATCACAAGAGGGAGACAAACCCAGCTATGGAAGAGCGTGCTCGTCTCGAACGTGAGAGGAGGCTTGTGAGAGAACGTGACGCCAAGATGGCGGCTTATCGAAGCCAAATGCCACAAACCCTAGGTGGCCCCAGCAATGCTCAATCTGGAGGTTATCTTGGAGGCACTTTCAATAATGGTCTTGGTGGCCAGAATTCCCAAGCGGCCATGTCTTCTCCGGCCCTTCACACGCAACTATTCAACCAGCCAGCTCTCAACCACCGAAAGAGTGCTGTGTTTAGCACTTACGGAGCTCCCATGCAACAAGCCCAATATGGCGCCTCGACTGGGAACCTGAACATGGGATACAACGGCATGAACGGCATGAGCCCGTACGGTGCTGGTGGGATGAGCGTCTACGGCGGAGGCATGTTGCAGCCCGGTATGCAAATGCCTGGTCAAGGCGGTTCTACCAACAGAATCGAGCAGTGGCGTCAGGGCGTCCTCCCTTGAGGAAGCTGACTATTTGTGTTGACTGTCTCATCAGCTGAAACAAACCGAGACGTAATGTCTCAACACATCTATTGTACTATTTTGAGGAAACATAGAAGGCAGGAGGATTCATCCAAAGGGCATAACTGTCAACACTGGTGTTGCGGATAGAGGTTACAATGGTGATATTATGGAATTTGCATTTTCTTGTTCTGCATGGCACCTAGCATGGCATGGCGCGGGAAGTACTTGCGAAGCTGGAAGGACACAGCAATTTTTTACAAGGAGCAATCTAATCGTTTTAATCAGACTTTCTGGGGTTGTATTTTTTGACAGCTTGTAGTTTTAGATACAGAGCATGAACACGATGGCATGAGCAAATATACTCAAGTTCCAGTGCCGGGAGTGATTGTTGAGCATGGGGAGGTATCAACTCGTCATATTGCCAAAACAAACATACAGAAAAATTAAGCAACCCAATGTCTACATGACCAACGCCAGGACGATAACAAGCCAATGACCTCTCCCAATTTTTCAATCTTCTCCATGCTTTTGAATGTCATTTCTTCACCTCCGCTTGCCGAAGCTACCAGTGGTCTTCTGCAATTTGGACGGCGGTGCGGCTGCGGCTTCGGCATCACTCTCCTCATCCTCGCCCATAGACTCATCCACATCGTCGTGGTTGACCTCATCCTCATCTAGAGACTCCTCAGCATCACTGTCGTCCTCCTCACCAACTGATTCCTCCTCGTCATCTGAATCGCCGACAAAGCCGTTGGTAATGGGGACGTCGTCGTCTGAATCGTCAAAATCGGCATCCAGACCACGTCTTCGGCCAGGTGTGCGCGCAGCTTCATCTTCACCCTCAACCCAGATGACATCCTCGTCCTCGTCTTCGTCAGAGTCTGAGTTATCGTTGTGGATACTAGGGCGGGACATCTTGCGGCGAAGATCCATCTGGCCCTCGAGCATATCGAGCTTACCCTTGAGAGCGAGTAGGCTTGACAGGCCCTTTGCACGTTCAGCAAGAACTTTTTGCAGACCGCTGAGGCTGTGGATGACCTTTGGCTGCGATGCCAGGGCACCACCATGAGCAACTAGTGTCCACTGAACCCAGGTCATGAGGTTTCCGGCACGGCCAGGACGGCGATACAGGCGGGCGGCCAGCTTGGTGAGAAGAGTACCAGCGAGGGCGCTGTCGAGGCGCTCAATGGTGTTGCGGATGGTGGGGAGATCGGTGGTGTGCAGACACGACTCGAGAAGGTCTGTGTCGTCGGTGCGGAGGGCCTGAGAGAGAACGGTGGTAAGAGACTGATGGGTAGGAGGCGCAATGGCGTTGCGCGAAGGTTGAGAGACGACTGCGCCGTTAAGAGCAGAAGGCACATCGATTATGTCGTTCTCGGCGCGGAGAAGCTCTCCAAACGAGGGGGCTGTGCCCTCAGCATCTGAATCTTCGTCGTTGGACTGGCCATTGGTCTTTTGCTTGGCGGCCTTTGAGCGGGTGGTTGTCACAGCAGTTTCCTGGGCGGTCCGCTCTTCCTCTGGGATCTCAGCATCGGAGATGTCTTCGTCGCTGTCGTTATCGGACGAGATCTCAATGGTCTCAACCTGTGAGGTCTGGAGGGCGTCGGGGCCGGCGATGGTGGCCTTTGACTCGTCGATGACGGACTTGTTTGGAATTCTAGCGCTTGTTCTCGAGACAGGAGCGGCCAGCTTGACCGGCGCTTTGCGTTTTGTTGACATTATTGGAGGTTGTTTTAATATTCTCGGCGCAGAGTCGCGTGCAGGGATTTGTCAATGATTGGAATCAGCGACAGGGTATTAATTGGAGAAACGGGTCAGATATGCGACTCTTGTTCCTCTATATCGTGTCTTTTCCGTAAGATATGGGGAAAAGTGATGTTGTAGAACGCTATCAATTGGAAAATTTGACGAAGCCGTCGCTTGGTCTCAAGTGAAGGAACTTTTTTTCTGGAACCCCAGCTTGGCTCTGGTGCTTGCCCCACAAGAGATAAGATTAGAGAACTTGGTCACGTGCGCGAAGCAGCCATAATGGATGCGCCACAGAATGAGTCATTGTGTGGCGGCTGCTGGTTTCCATCGGCAAGCGGACAACCATGGCATTAGAGTCCATGATTGGCCCACTGAGGGTTGCCTTGGCTTGCGAGAGCCATTTAATTACAATGATTGGCCTCACAGTAGAGTCTAAATGAAGGCTACGGTGATTGGGCAGGATCAGGAGATAGTGGATCTAGGACGAGCTGCAATTGGTCGCATCTGCAGCCTTTACATTGCTCAGTCAAGGATCAAGTTGCCATCCGTGGCCTCAGGAGATATGAAGCACAAGCAAGCCAGTATCAGTAAAAATGTTTCTAGTTACGCAATGATACAATCATGAGGTACACACGCCAGAAGCCGATGCGATTGTCCGTTTTTTACTATTGTTTGCAACGGGAAGAGTCAGCTGATGCCCTGATTCTCATCTCCTTCACTCGAGTTGAGATCCAATGTGGATCCGTCCCGGCTTGGGTATGATGCGTGCTTCTGTAGAAGGGTGAAAACTGTTAAATGATTATGATGGTTTGTTGCATGATGGTTTGTGACGTGACGCGACGCGAACGTGTAAGAGAGATGTCACAGAAGTTGATGCACGTGCTCTCAATTTAAAGAGAATGGCCTTTGCTCAAGTTGGGCTTGAAACTATAATCTCATCGCCAAAGGAGTTTGCCAACTTCATCTGATCCAATATATCATCGCGTCTCTCAAGTTTCGACGAGTTGTTCTTGACTTGACCAGAACATGGTGTAAGACGAAGCTCGGAGACGGAGGCATTCCGGGGCCGTCATTAATATCCGTGTCTTTTCGGGATTGGACCTTCCCCTTCTGATGGCTTTTTCATCAGCCACGCGATGCTCGCTTTGAGTTGGTGTATAAGACTGAGTCTAGACTCTGTTATTTTCGGTCAGCTCAGCATAATGAAAAGAAGTATATTCCAGAAAAGTCCTGGTCAGTCCAAAATCTCAAGTTAATTCATTCTACTGTTTAGAAATGTCTTCTCCTGATCAACATCGCAATCATGATACAACCAACCTCTACTATATCATCCCCAGCCACCCACCATCCATGAATTAATGACGAGGTCCCACTCTGGCTCATCTATCCATGCCCCTTTGCGTACAAAACTCGGTCAACTAAATTTTTACCTCCACCCATACCCAATCCCCTTGCCAAGTTTGCTCGCCCCGTTAGTGACAAGTGAACGGCTCAGCGGAGTTTGCCTTCTTCTCTCATAAATACCACCGCGCCTCCGACCGGGCAAAATTCACTGACGTGCACGCGCTTTTCCCTCAGAGGCTCCCTTAGATCCGACCCCCCCCTACCCCCCTCCCTCTTCCGGTTCCCGGCCAGTAGCACCTCAAAAAAAAGCACTGCACTGCAC